>UELX01000106.1:0-131765 GCA_900480035.1 Eupelmus urozonus | reverse complement strand
CTCAACTTAATACAAAATATCCAAAACAGAATTTTGAAAATTATAAATAAAAATCTATTTACAAGAGTTACACCATTAAAAATCAAACAATTATTTATCCTAGAATCTGTAGTATATCATTATAATAAACTCAGAGAAATATACATCAATAGTACATCTAAGACAAGAAACAAAATTATTATTTTACCAAAAATGAATAAAGCAATAAGTAACAAAATGAGTTACATTGTTGCAATTAAAATGTTCAATACCTTACCTAATGAATTAAAATATTTAAGTCTGAGCAAAATTAGTATTAAAAATAAGATAAAGAAATATATAAAAGATGACTAGTTGTTGATAAGCTGTGTCGTAGGTTACACTTTGTTAAAAACTTTACATTTATAAATTTTATTATAGATATATACGTCGTTGTAATTCTAGTTTTAAGTTAGTATACTTTTAAGTCTGACCAGCCTATGTACAGGTAATTTGTTTACCTTTTATAGGATTTACTGTTTGTAAATTTATCTGGTTAAATAAATACTAAATACTTAAATAAAATATTCTTGCAAAATCGCATAGGGCGTTTAAAGTTTCCAAAAATTAAATATTTTTTAATTTATAAATTATGAATATTAAAATGAATTACAAAACAATAAATATACTATTTCCGATACTAATTAACCAATTTAAGATGATCCGCAAGTATGATTTTAATAGTGAAAGTATCGCATGATCCTTTTTTCACTTGACGTAAAACTAATGTCCGCTCATAAGAAAGTTGGATTCGGATGTATGTGGTTGTGTGTGTGTGTGTGTGTGTGTGTGTGAGAGAGAGAGAGAGAGATTTTGCGTATATGAGCACGTGTATGTGAATGTGAGAAAGAGCAAGAGCGAGAAAGAGAGTCACGCGTGTGCGACTCGCAATCCATAGCGGTGGTGCCAAGTGGGGTGCATTAGCCGACTCGCCATTATCCACGCTTGGGAGACTCTTAAATTATCCGACGCCCGCGCTACGCGCCGCCGGACGTACCCTTACACCCTGTCGGCGAGAAAAAGACGTACGAGCTGGCGCCTTCCATACCTTAGTTAGCTACGCGCGCGCGCGCGCGCGTCCGCTCTTTCCTTCTCGTTGGCCTAACGCGTACTTTTTTCTCGCTTATCCACGGCTCGAGCTAAAAACGTATGCAAAGTTGATACTGCTGAAAGCTCGCTGATACGTGATCGATTACCTTTGGATAATTAAGGCATTGGATTTGAGCTTTTATTGAAAAATTTTTGTTACTAATGATTGTTAATACATAAATATTATATTTTCAATAATGGGCTTCTTGTAAAAAATCTATTACTTGTATACATAAGAAGAGCGAAACTATATAGTTTACTTCCACGAAAGTTCAATTATAAAGACACATTATTTGCAAAAGTTTTGCTTCATTATGTAATTTACAGCGAAACATCGATTGATAAATCAGCTACTTTCATGAACTATTAAATACTCTAAAGTTTCACACTCGCGTTAATGTACCGTATGGATGAAGGTCAAGAAACTCGGAGTTTGCTATAGCCAGTGATCCCTCTATGCTGCAAGTATAGAATAGTGATGTAAAAATAATTATGCTGTACGCTTAGTTTGTGATAGCTCATTCAATTTATAGTTGGAAATTGATTCGTTATTTGATGAATTTTATTATTCATTGGACATCATTGATGATATAGCTATTATCATATATAGCCGTAGATTAGCTCATTGCGTAAGAGAAGCTAACTGTAACTTTTTTGTACTTTCTATACTTCAAACGAAATGATCGACGATTATTTTGTATTAGTGATTTTTAAAGCAAAAAATTGCTAACAGTTCAAAATTGTAACTTAACGTAAAATTGGGAATAGGAAATAAAACAATTTAAGCATAAAATGTTTTATATTGTTATGTTTCATGGGTTTTATATAGAAAGAGCCAGTTTAGATAATAAAAGAGTTATTAACACGCTAATTCATAACTTATTAATATTCGAAGATGTAGACATTGCAGCGATAAACCGACTTAAAGTTTTTTTTCAATAATTTAGCATCTATTGCTTCCATAAGTCTTTAGCTATATTGAACTTACTCTTTTTTGGCATTAAGATTATTAATATTTAATTCAATCAGTTTTTAAAAAAATTAAAAGATGATTATTAATACAGCCATATTTGTTTATGAATAATTGTTTCAGGAAATTCTATAATACAAAACTATTTTGTTTCATTTTTTTATTATTTTTCAAAGTTACTATTATTTTTTAATAGTTTTATTTATTTTTCTTGTTTTTGTTTTTTAATTTTAAAGAATAAAACTTAAACTAAAAGTAAGAAAATACTTAAAAATAGCAAAATATTCTGATAGTTTAATATTATAACTAACATCTTACATAAGTAGAAAAAAAATAAAAATTAGTAATAACAACCTGACTTTTTTGTAAAATACATTAACGATTTATCATTTCATCACAAATACAGTAATAAAAGTCAATTCGAAAATCTCATTGAAACGCGAATCCGCCATTTGGTATCGTAAGCTCCACAGTCGTTATTCATGAAAGTAGAGCAGCCGGTCAACGGTCAGCCGGCAGTAGAAAACCGCGTGCTCGAGTCAGACCATCGTAGGCACCTCAAGGAAAATCCTCCGGGTGACATTAACACCGATATTTCGCGCGTTTCTCTCTTGATAATATCTCTGTCATTCTCTCTTTCTCTCTCTCTCTCTCCCTCTCTCTCTCTCTCTCTCTCACTCGCTCTCTTGCTCTCACTCTCTCTTGCTCTCTTGCTCTCACTCTCTATCTTGCACTCTCTCTCTTGCTCTCTCTCTCTCTTGCTCTCTCTCTCTTGCTCTCTTGCTCTCACTCTCTCTCTCTCTCTCTTGCTCTCTCTCTCTCTCTCTCTATCTTGCCTCTCTCTCTCTCTCTCTCTCTATCTTGCCTCTCGCTCTCTCGCTCTCTTGCTCTCACTCTCTCTCTCGCTCTCTTGCTCTATCTCTCTCTCTCTCTCTCTCTCTCTCTCTCTCTCTCTCTCTCTTAAAGTCTGAAATCCAGGGCAAACCCAACCACTAAGAGCTGTGATCCGGCACGCGAGCGCGGTGGTTTATCTAATTGGAATTGTCGAGCGGGGGAAGAAAGGAGGATTTCGGCAGGCAACTTCGGACTGCTGTCTATCTCGCGGAGAGCAGCAGGAATAGGAGAGACGACGACGACGTCGCAGCTCCTTAATACTCGAATCCCTTCGGCTCTGGCGCGCGTCGGACGCGCGCTAATTAATTGATGAGCCCGCGGATTTAAATGCAGCTAGGAATATCGGACGTGAGAGTTGGATTATTGAATTTAGCGGGATTAGAGCCGAGGCTTGACGACTAACGCACACGAGTACGTATAACTTTGCCGAACACGACATTTCGTTTAGTCTGCTTTGCGCTGCGTGATGCCAGGGAGCGAGCCGATCTTCTTTTTTTTGCTGCTCTCGTAATTAGCAAGAGACGAGTGATGAGTTCGGATGAGATGGTGTATTGCGGTTGCGAGATATAACTTTTTATGGATAGATGATTTGTTTTGTTTGCAGTCAAAATTTAAATCGGATCTGTTGTTTGTTTAGTTCGTAGCTTGTTAATTAGTCACTGCTAATGGAATATTCGGGTATTTGTCAATATCATAAAATAGATGTAATTTGGTTTATTCTGTTTTTAAAATCAGGATCCATTATGTGTTAGAATAAACTTTCAGCACACACTTTTTACATAAATAATACAATAACATCATCGGAAATTGTCTCAAATAATGTTTAAAATTATTCAATAATTTATCGTAATATGTTAATGATGAAATAGTCGTCCTTATTACATTATTTAAAGACAAGTAAATAAAAATCCTCTCACTAACCTCTCATTTCAATCACTCAACAATCTAAATCAATATTAATAAAACACAATTAATAATCAATATTAATTAATGATTCCTAAAATGAATATTTAATCCGACGACACTCGCGGCCTATAGAATTAATAATGGCCAGCTCACTCGCGCCTATCAAAGTTAGATCGGATCGCGTCAGAGCAATTGCAGATTCGAAATAATTTATCAAGTTAAAAGTAAAGAAAAAATCTTCAGTTGTAGACATCAGCCGCCTTCCATGCGCATAGGGGGCTTTAAATATTGTTGACACAGCGCCCAGATGCAATAATGATTTTTTTCGCTCCCCCACGGCGAAGCTTTACCGTACGCTGAAACGCCACGTGTAGTTATGGCTAATTATACACCGCTCGCGAGTCTGCGACCATGTCAATAGGCCCTAGCCGCGAGCGCGTCGCCTATAGCGCTAGCTCGCTCGGCGCGTTACACTTTTGCACGGGCCGCTCCGCGGCCTATATTCCGCTCCGAGCCCGAGTCGCCACGCAGCTGATGTACGATTATTTCGCCGGATTATTAGCTAGAATGAACTAGACGCTTAAGATAATTAATGCATTTTAAAACGCTGATTTCACAAGGGTCACGAGAGGTGAAGTGGGCGCGGTCGACGATGCACCGGATGTATATACCTATACACACGTGTTCCGCTCTCGTAGCGCTTACGTGGTTGTCGCTCTTTGTTTATCGCTCTATAACGTCGGCCGGCTACGCTCTATAGACTGTCGCCGCTGCGATAACCTACAGCGACCGTGTGCAGCAGGTGTGAAAATAACTGTTAAATTATTTTCTGCGGACAGAACGACAATTAAGGTATCACTGGCACAGTAATAATGCCGACAATAAAAATAGCGGTCTTGAGAGCAGAATAAGAAAAAAACGAACGGCTTGACTCGACAATACTTTTTCACGATCCGCGATCGATAGTAGCCTCATGCCTCCCTCGTCATTAAAGAAGCAAACATGCTCTAGAGCCGCGCATTGGAAAAACCATTGATACGCGCTGCTAACCTCCGGGCGACTATGGTCGGCACGTGCTATACTAGGAAATAACTCACGATAGTCGTGAAATGATTTGTATGACGCGAAAATCTAACCGTGAGGGGGATGAGCATAGGAGCGTTCGCGCGTTTGCACAGGGCGCGTCTAGAGAGATTCTAGAGCCATCTACGGCCGCTCTCTCTCTCTCGAAGGCTTGCTTTCTAATTATTCCCCACAGGCCCCGCGGTAAGGGATGGCGCGTAATTGGAGGGTGGACGAGGACGAGCGACGAGCAGCATCGATCCTCCATTCCGAGGCGAATCTCTCTTGGCGATTCGAAAACGTAGGGCGAGAGTGAGAGAGAGGTAGAGAAAGAGAGAGAGCGAGAGAGAGATGTATACGCGACTAAAAAGGAGAGCAAGAGAGAAGTCGGCCGTTAGAGAGTTGGGAGCGCGCGGGTGAGCATCAGTCCGCAAAGAAAAGTGATAATGTCTTAAGCCGCGGGCACGATTTAACTTCTGATTTTGGTCGGCGTCCCTCTCTTCTACGCTGTGTCGTATATATATAGACGTTCTTCTCTTCTTCCTTTGCGCGTTTGCGATAGGGGGTAAGAGAGAGAGAGAGAGAGAGAGAGAGAGAGAGAGAGAGAGAGAGAGAGAGCAGCTCGCGCGCTCTAAAGTCGCTCTAGCCGTGGTCGGCAGCGGCAGAGGGTTTAAGGTTTAAGGGAAGCCTTCCTTAAGATCCCGCGCTCGCTCACTATAAGCGCTGACGCTGATCCTTCCTCTCTCGCTCTCTTAGTTCGGAGTGAGAGAGAAATCTTAAAGCTCGGTTTATCTAATTCGAGTTGTCGGTCGGCCCTTGCCTTACGTCAGCCCAGAGATGCGCGCGTGTGGATCATTTCGAGTTAAAGTTAATCCTGATCTATCTCTCTTTCTTGCACTCTCCCTCTTTCATCTTGCTCTCTTTTACTTGAACAATAAACAGCTTTAAAGTCAAGTTGAAAATTGCTATCCGAACATTTGAGTCTAAATGGACTATTTATCGGACGTCTTGAGATGCTTTTATGAAAATACTTCCGTAACTACTTATTTATTGAAACAATTAGCTTGATTTCTAGTTTATATTAACATCCTTTTGGCAATTCGGAGTAACAAACCATTTAAAGTTTACAGAATTATTTTCATATTTATTATTTGTTTAAACATGACGTTCACGGGTAGTACATCATTTAAATTTGCTCATTGAATATAATAAATTTAAGCTTCTACAATCATCATCTATTGAAGATCAAATTTATAATCTAAGTTTCAAGTTTAGAAGTACTAAAATTAACATCGATCAACATTTTCATAATAAGATAAAAACAATGTAAAATTTCTGAATTATTAAATTTAAGGGTTGAATGGGTTGAGTATAAAACTATAAATAATTGGCTTATTTATTGTACACATTAACCAATAAGTCAAACAACATTTATATTACTGTCAAATGATTTCACTATTTAGTACTATTTCCTAATCTGTAAGTAGTGAGACAAAAGATTAAATATTTGTAACATGTAGAGAAATATTACATAGAAATCTAAAAAAAATGCATTCTTTGTTACTATATCAACTATTAAGTAGATTTAATAACATTTTAGACACGCAGTTTGGGTTTTGGAATTTGGATACCGACAATCATAAAGATTAATAAAATACTTGTCAGGATAGTTAAAGAGTTTCTTACACTAATATCCATAACAATATTCAAGAAAATAATAAAAAAATGATTTAATTTTATCCGATGAAGATATATCACGTGATAAAATCATCATTTGTGGAAGGTTATGTCAGATACTTCAATCTGAGACGCCTAATTAATGATAAAGTCATTTTATGAGAGTGAGAAAAAAGGTTTTCAGATTCAAATTTTACGACGGAGCCGCATAAGCTCGAGTAAACGATAAAATAGAATGCCGAGAGGGTAAAGCGAGCGTCATTAATCTGACAGCAGAGCTGTCGATGCGAGGGTAGTTTCATCAATTATCCACCGTGACGCTCTCGCCCCGTCCTTCTTCTTTAGCACACCTACGATCATTAAGGATAGATTAATAATTTTCGAACTATTAAACCAGCCGTTTTGAAACGAACAAACCCCTAATTTTTCCGCAGACTTTTTCACAACAGCTGGAAAAAAGACAACGTCAAGAGGTACGTGAAAATTGTCAACGACCGCGCCGATGGTCTTTGACACTACTCTTCTTATTTCTTCTCGAGCAATCAATAAAATTTCGCAGTGACGTGGCAAGTAGCTGCTTATATGAAGACATTCGTTATACCGTGTACAGTAGCCGCGTCGTTGCACACTATAACCCGATCGATGCGAGTCAAGGTCTGTCTTGAATCTATTAGTCGCTTGCGGACTTGCTATTCTTTACCACCGAAGCTAGCCAACAAAGCAATCATCACGATCACCGTTATGAAAAAAAGAAGAAAAAAAAGATTAAACGTCAGCCATCGGGTTCGTCCACCAGTGAAAATGTCTGGGCACCAGCATCATGGACGAAGCTCGCTGAAAAATGCCGAGATAAGACTATAGGTGGCTGCACCGGCTACGAACCAAGCTCTATGTGAGGACCAGCAGCAGTAGCAGCAGCTCTAGAGGGGGAAGAGAGACCAAGAAAGAGAGAACGACTGCAAGGGGTAGGGGGAGAGAGAGAGGGTAGATGTGCATTCTATAAAGCACAGGGACACGTCGTCGTATGCATTCTCCCTCTCGGTTCTAAGCGGGAAAGAAGCTCTCTCTCTCTCTCTCTCTCATCAGTGGGCGTGGGGGTGGGGGTCGCGAGGCCTGCCTTCCTCCTTGCGGCCAGCGGGGTGCCTCTCCTTACGTGCCTGCGCGTTAAAAGGACGAAGGAGGAGGAGGAGGATGATTCAAGAGGGGCGCTCCGAACGTATACGTGAGGGGGTGGCTCTGACGGCGAGCGCTAGGCCCGCCCCCCACTTTGCCGCGAGCCTGCCAGAGCCGGGCTGCTCGCGCAGATAGGTACCTCCGCCCCCTCCACTCTCGGGGGGCGCAAGCGCGCGCCAGCAAAGTTTTGCCGCCACCCCCGCCGCTCCTGCGGCGCGCGCGCAGCTACCCCTGAAGCGCTTCAGCCGCAGCGACATAGCACACAGTAGCTCGCCGAGAGCGCCGTTGTCGAGAAGGGCCACCGCTACGCTCTCTCTCTCTCTCTCTCTCTCTCGCTCGCTCGTGACGTATACTCGCAGCGACGAACTTTCTTACGCAGCGGCTCACTGCGAATTCTTGTACGAGTAGTTTTTACACTGGTATCCAGAGTGGTGCTCTACCACCACCACCACCACCACTACCAGCAATACTATTGTATTTGTGTGAGGCGGTCACGGTGTGTTGTGTCCTGTGCATCGGTGTGCACCAAAACTTTTTTGCACCAACCAGCAGTGATGCATATAGGCACACAGACAGGACAATGATTGTGCGAACAGTGAAAAGCTCTCGGAGGACAGTTTTAGCGAGGAATATGTGGTACGAGATGGCGTAAACTGTGCGTTGAAAGACATTGAGACCACGAGTTTCTGCTGCTACGTGAAAGCTGGCAGTCACGAGACAGCGCAAGCCGAGGAAGAGATCGGATCGCTTCGGCCCCCAACACAGGTGATTGTCCGCCGACGAAGTGAATCGGACTGCTTTTTCGGGATTGTGCTATTACGTTTATCTATCGATACTTTTAAATTATTGCTGCGAATCGGGTAAAGTTAGCTATTTCTGACGTTTCTTCGACAATACTGACCCTTCTTTTATAGCTTGCTCCCTTTCTTGTTGCTTCACTTAACCGCCAGACGATCTTACCGTAAATATAAAAAAAAAAGTACACACGAACTAGACGCGCCGATGCGGCGTAGTCGCGGGTCCGCGTGCTCGCGCTAAGCCTAATAATAATGCTCGCATCCGCCGGCTCGACTAGGAGCGCTCAACCGCTGCACTGTGAGAGCCGTCTGTACGATCCTCTGGAATTTTTCTGTTCCAGGGTCGAGCTCACCAGCGTGCCGGGCGGCCAGAATGCGATGGCCCACCTCAAAAAGCGCAAGCTGGAAGCAGAGTCGGCCGCCACGAAGCCGAAGCAGCAGCAGCAGCCGCAGCAGCAGCAGATTACCACACTGAGCTCGTCTAAGAAAGGCCAGGCGGAGATGGATCAGCCGACGGAGGCGCTGGCCAAGCGTCGACGTAAGAGCGTGCGCGACGACCAGAAGTCCCAGCTTGGCGGCGCGCAAGCCGACGGTAGCGACAAGAGCATATCGCTGCCCCAGAAGAAGCGGGTCTTTCCCACTGCCAGCAGTCCGGCGCGCAAGGCCAGCAAGAACAACAGCGAGGAGCCCGAGGACGACGAAACGCTGATACGTGAGACCGAGGCTGCCCTAAAGAGCCTGTCGGGTAGTTGGGTACCGGGACCGCGGGGCTCGTTCTATCAGCGCGGTAACTCGGACGAGGACAGGTACGAATCGAACTTTGAGAATCTGTTCGAGGAGAAGAAAGACGGCGCGAAGATGTCGCCGTCCTCGATGTCGCAGTCGTCGACGACGAGCAACGAGACGGGCTGCTCGCTCAAGGACGTGATAACGCTGAGGGGCCAGCAGGAGAGTAGGACTGCCAGGTTTCAACATCAGCAGCAGCAGCAGATCAAGCAGGACAGTGGTTACGGCAAAGCGAAGACGAAGAAGGACGAAATGGACATGCTTGGGGAAAGCGACAAGACCAGGGCCATTAATAGATCGGCTATGTACAAGGACAAATACTCGTCGCGCTACGAACCACCGGACTTCAATGAGCTCGTCGACGAGTCCTCCAACGAGCTGGAGATCGACATGTCCGAAGACAGGAACGATCAAGATAGGTGCAAGAGCGACGCAAAACAGCAGAACGTCTACTCGGGTTACCAACGTCCCGCCTACAGCGACGGCCTCAAAGTCAACTCGTCCTCGCCGTCGCCCGTCAACTCGACTTTCTCGGCCTTCAGACCACCCAACAGCAGCGATCACTCGAAAAACACAGTCAACCGGGGCACCGTGCCGGCCACGGCGATCCCGCCTATGGGTCCTTACCCAGCGGCGGCGACCTTCGTCGGCTACCCGTCGGTACCACAGCCGGTGCCAGGCTGCTCGCCGCCCTCCTCCGTCGTCGACGACAAGCACGGAGGCTCAACCGTCTCCCTTCTGCAGTTGAAGTCTCCTAAAGAGGAAGCCATGCCGCCGCCGACGGTCCGCCCCAATGATACCAACTCCAGCGTCAAAAGCAACAACACCGGTAGTAGCAACAGCAGCAACGGTAGCACTAGCAGCGCGCCGATCGGCAGTCCCGACTCCAAACAGTACACGATCCTGCAGCCGGCTGGGCTGGGCTCGCGAGCGGCCAGTGCCATTCAGGACATAGCCCGTGAGGGCGTTGTCAGCGTGGCTGCGGTCAGCAGCACCGCTGCAACGGCAGCGCCTGCTGGCGCGGCTTGTGGGAACGGCAAGCAGGGCAACAGCACGAACGCCTCGAGTAGCGTTAATAGTATCTCGATAACGAGCAACCAGACAACGACGACGAGCCCCCCAACGGCGATAGGAGATGTGTCCACTACTTCAGCGGTGCAGGCCGGTCAGGAGATCAAGATGAGCGAGCAGCGGCCGGGCTCGTTTGACGGCAGCAGGCCCGGCATGTCCATGTCGCCGTCCAGTCTTGGCAGGGGTAAGTTGCGAATGAGATACTTAAGGAGTGGCGTTAGGTTTGGAATGATAATAATGGGATTTAGGACGAATTATGATCGCTGGAAACTGAATGATCGTTTAACATAGTATAGGAACCATTGAGAGGAATGAGTAGTTGAAAGATAAAAAAAGAGTTTTATGATTGAGTTATTACAAAGGGATTTAGTAGTCTGTATCCGTCGCCGTTTGTAATATAGGTCAGGAACGCCTCGACGTTTGTTGCACTCTGGAATTTCGATTCTCGCGAGATCCCACGAAAAATCCGGTGAATCCGTTCCGTCGAGACAGGGAGAGAGAAATAGAAGGCAGGCCGTGAAAGCGAAGGGTCGCTCGGTACTCTCCGCTCCGTGCTTCGTGAAAGGGGGACAAAAGGGCATTTTCGCTCTCTTGCTTATGCGTTTTCGCTCTTAGTCTCTTTCGCGCTCTCTCCGCGATGCGGCTTTCTCTCTGTAAAGTTAGGGGACGTCACATCGCCAGGGCAAAAATCAATAATTACGCGAGGGGCGATGACTCAAACGGCGAAATCAAGGTCTCTTTACGGGGACTTATTCTCTCCGCGCCTTCTCCTGGGGGGCTGAGACTACCTCATCTCTTGTATACTTCTACTGGTGTAGCTGCAAAAACAGTCGGGCTAATCATCGTTATTGCCGTAGCGGGATGGAGTACCTCTGGGTTCTCGGATTTGTTGAGAAATTGCTGGAGAGTTAATCGTGATTTAATCCTGATCATTTGATTCTTGCTTGTATTTTTAAGAAAGATAGTGGGCTTTTCATTTTCATATTGCTCGACAATTAGCTGGTCTATCATAATTATTCTTTATAAATCAATTATAAGCCTTCGAAAAAGTTCAATAATTTATTAATTCTATTTAAAAAATGTATCTAAGGTATAATAAATAACATATTAAACGAGATATATTATTTGATTTTATAATTTAATGAATTTCAAAGTAATAAATACTTGAAACTTAAATAAGAAATTTCAGAATTTAACAATTTATTCGGTTATCTTCACAATCTTCTTAATTTAAAAGTGATCATGCCTTCAATTATTAGTTTACAGCAAAAGTTTGTACAAATGCATAAATTTTTAAATAGTAATTAAAAGCAATTCAAAATAATCTAAGAATAGCAACTCATCCGATTAAACCATCTCAAATAAATAAAAAATGTCCCCTCAACAACTATACTTTCCCACACATCAATACAAACCCTCCCTAACGCACTCGATTAAATTAACAAAAATCAAATCCTACATCCACGACCAAATAAACTCATTCCTCCTACTCGCGTGGAAAGCAAAATCCAGCAGGCGTGCTTGCCTGTATCGCCGAAGGGTGCAAAAGAACACGAAGAAGCACGCGCTTACGGTCCGACGGGGGCTGATCATCCAGGGGGGGAGAACTGAAAGGGCGACAGGTGGAATTCGAGTGCATTCCCCGGGATCTTAGCGCGCGGCGTGACACGAGAAGAGAGAAATTCGGACGGGAGGGTTGATACCACGCGCGTCATACGCGTATAAGCCGCAGCTGTCAGCGGCTCGGTAAACGTGACTAGAATACCTCCTCGCAAGCGACGGCAGCCAGTACCTTATTACCAAGGGCTCGACTCTCCTCTCTCTCTCTCTCTCTCTCTCTCTCTTTCTATGCCTCTCCTCATTATCCCCTTAACGTTTCTCGTCTCCCCCTAACAGCAGCCGCGAACGGGAATATAAGAGAGAAGTCGTGGAGGTGGACCGCTTCAAAAATTCAATCTGCGCTCCGAGTCCCTTCTGGCCTGCGCCTGTGTATATAGAGTCGAGCGATTGTACAAACGAAAGAATTCCGGGAGGATTGTTGCCTTGCGCTCGCGCGCGGTTTAAGGAACGAGTCGGGGGGCTTTGAGAGGGACTTTAAATGCGCGCGCCGTTTTGATCGACTTAATTGAACGCCGAGCATTGCCGGCATTCCGCGCCGCCAACGAGATTAGCTCTCCCGCCTTTGAGTTTTATTTTCCGTTTGCCTCGGCTGGTAGAAGCGCCCGCCTTGGGCTTGGCGAGCGATCGGGCAATGTTTGATTAAGTGCGGGTTTCATTGGACGCGAGGGAAAGAGTGTAATTCTAATTTGACGAATGATAAATTGCGTAAGATATCGGTTTTGCTCTGGGCAATCGAATCTCTAGGTTTGCGACCGTTGCATTTCCCGATCCACTAACCCACAAAAGCGATAGCGCACTCGAAGCTACGTTGACGGGACAAAAAAGCTCTCGGTCGCGCGTCAATTTTTTGTAAATCACGGAAATCCCGCGTCTCTCGTGACAGGTGAACGCTTGATTTTATGGGTCGTAGCAAGCCTCCTCGTCCACCCTTCTTTCTCTCCTCTCTTTTTTTCCTCCACCCCCGCACGGCCGACGGACCCTTTCTTCTGTGCGTGTTGACACGCCATAAAACTGCTATCGGGAAATCCAGAGCGGCGGCCGCAAAAACGCAGCTCCCCTCCCGGGCCGTAGCAGTGCCCGGCGCCGCGCTAATAAAAAAATAAACTACCCTGTAACTCAATTTTACGCTGCCTATGCACTCGACCGTAGCAGCTCTCGCGCGTAAAACGCCGCGGGCTTTTTGATGGCCGGTGCGCCGCGTAATGGTCGACCGCTAAGAGCTCGTTCGACAGGCCGCCTGGGTGTGAGCGCGTGTGTCTTTAGGCGCTGATTTTACGGCTCGCGCTGATTTATTTGCGAGCGCTAATTGCGAAAACACATGCCGGCGATGTTGACGCGAGTGCGCGATTAAGATTGGTCGCGATATGCAGTTTATTAACGCGGAGGGTTGTGTTGTTTTGATTAGACGGTACTTAGCGGAGGAAACGAGATTTGATTTATCGTAACTGATTAATTGGAAAGGTGAAAGAATGAGAGTTGAAATAGAAAATAGTTGATTTAATAAGTTAGTCAAGTAATTACATGTAATTCGCTTATAATAATTATCAAGGTTCCTCAATTGCATACTAAAACGTAAAAAAGTTGATCGCGATTAAATTAAACAACTTCCGATTCTTATACACAAACAATTTTACATCATTGCTGAGAAACAAGCCGCTCTTTTATTAAAAATCGCAATCATAAAGAATTCGTTTACGGCACTTTAAAATTTTCACAAGCCTCGGCCTCCCCTAATCTCCAAAAAAACAACGAACCTCCAGCTCCGTAAAAAAAGCGACGCTCACTCTTAATTGACGCTAATTAAACTCAGCAAAAAATATAAAAGCAAGCGCTCTCTTTTCTTCGCAAGACAAGTGGATAAGGGTCAGTCTTGTGCTCTCTCGCTGTTCATTACACTTGGGCGAGCTGGCTCACCGAGCGAGACGTATGAATAAAACAATCACGCTGTGTTTACGTACATACACCTCGTCGACCCTCTGGCAGAGCGGCGCGCGAAATGGCTACAAAATAACGCGATTACACACGCGCTCACCTTCATCCCCCCAAGCGCGATGATATCCCGTTCCCGCACAGCCTTTTTTCCTCTTTCTCCCCCTCACTCTCTCTCCCTTTGCGGAAAAAAGGGTCCGCGGCTCGTTACAAGTCTATTCAGAGAGACTGCCGGCCGGAGAAAGGCGCGTGCCTGCGACCCTAAGCTCGCTTGACCGGAAGCGGCGCGTGCCGGCGACGGTACTGCGTTTTAAAACACTCGGCCACTGCTGGTTAATTAATTGGCAGCGAGCTTAAGCCCAGCCGCTGCGCGTAATTCGATCCTTTCCGCCTGTTTGGAGACGGCTCTGCTTTTTGCTTACTTTTTTTTCCGGGCGAGTTCTTTCCTTTTGCGCTCGCGAATGCTGATTCTTGAATGCGCGTGTGCGCTCTGTTTGAGCCGCGCGAATTACTTTGTTGAGAGGGAGTAGGAGAGAGAGCGGATTTGAGCGATTGAAGTTCGTTTGAGGAAAGGATTCTCGAGGGGCTAATGTAATTAATGCGATCGACGTGAAGGCTAATTAGAAATCGAGAAAGAAGATTCTGACTGGTTGTAGTTGGATGTATAAGTTTGATGCAGGTAGTCGGTGCTGCAAACTGTTTTAAGAGTTTAAGGCTTTGAGAATGTTGCGCTGATGAAAGAGTCGTAAAAGGGTTTTAAATAGTGTACCGAGTGATTGATGTAAGAAGTCAGAGAAAAATTTCAATTATCAATAAGTAAAAAATAGTAACAGAAGTTGTTCATTTTCTATCTAAGAAATCTGATTACTGCTGGTAATTACAGAATAACATGAAACGATAAAATCTAAAAGTGAAACATTAAGTATCAATAATAAACAATCATTAGAAACTTTGAAATTTATTCTGTCAATCCACTCTGAACATCTTAAAGTGCAAGTGCTTTAACATGCGCCAAGGTCCAAGCTAATAAGGCATACGAAAACTTTTAAAGAGCTTTCATTCTGTATTTTAATGCACACAGTAGCAGTAGCAGCATCGGCTTTCAGGAGCTACCTATTTTGCCATCATAAAAAAAGAAAGAAGAGAGCAAGAGAGAGAGAGAGGCATAGCTTGCCTGACGAAACTACACAGAAAAGAAAGTTGATTAGCGGCCGCGCGTCCATGCTTTCAATGGCTTATAGGCGAAGTTGGAGGCTGGGGGCTACAGCCAACGTAGCGCTCTAAATAAAGCATGCCGCTAATGACGTCACGTATCGTAATCCAATTTACGGGGAGCAGGCCGGGCCACGCGTTCTCTCTCTCTCTCTCTCTCTCTCTCTCTCTTACGGAAAAGAGAGCCGGGCACAGAGAGGCATCCTAAGCGGGATCGAGTCGCGAAGACGCCTGAAATGACAGCCTGATGAAGTTTCTCCGGGCGTCGATTCGGCGGCGTCGCCGTCGGCAGGGGATCAGGGCCAGAGGGATTAGTACCACGACAAAGTTTATAAAAGTGTGCTCTCGCTTCTACCATCGCTGGTATAGCGGAGGACCGCGCGCCGTCCGAAAGCCGCCGACGTCTATTCCTCTCCTCTCGATATTTTCGCTGACTTGATTTGAAACATCCTCTGGGCCAAAGGTCTTCGAGTCTTCGCGCGTGCGGACCCCAAACTTCCATCATCATCTCACGCGTGACGAACGTACGTACACGTCGGGACAGCGGCCGGATAAGTGGATGAGAGACGCGCGTGGGTGTGACGGTTAATGCTAGAAAATTTCTCCCCTGCCCCTGGCGCTTAATCCCGGCCGGGGTTATGAGAGCTTATTAGATGTCAGTGGGTGTTGCGGGGCTACGCAGGGATGTAAATCGTCGGATCGAGAGAAAGTCGGTGATGGAAGGTGCTTACGATGCGAGGGCTTGATGCGGAAGATTAACGCGCGGAATCTGGGCTCGCTTGTTAGTCTGGAATTTCATGGTTTGAAAGAATTAGTTTCGTTAAGGTGGATTTCGTGATCGAGGTTGTACAGACTTTATGCGTAGTTAGCAAAGTGAGACACTGAATATAGAGGCTGTATTTATGCATAGGATCGAATATTGCTACTCAACAATATTAGGCAGCTTATATACAACGATCATAAGTTTATTTTTAACTTGTTAGCTGCAATCATATTTCATGTAAAATTTTTTAAGAGCAGTATTTTTACATTTACTTTCCCTTCTTTAATGAGCTAGAAGGATTAGTCTATTTATTTCACAAAAAATCAGCAAGTTTAATAAAAATATCTATAAAAATCTGAAAATTATTAAAGTCATACTAATTCGAACTACTCTATCAAACAATACGCATCCACCATTTCAAACCCCAGCATCAACTCACCAAGCAACTCTTCCATCTCTCGTTATCCGCCTCGGTAAGACGAGCGAGCCCGAAGCTCACCGGGATATCGTTCTTCTTTGTTTTGCGGACGCGCTAATCTAGCACAGGACGCGTGTGCTTGCGCGCAAATCCCGAGGGCCATTCACGGAATTCGCGCGGCAGCGCGCACAATGACGTGAAATCTTGCGGGACGACCGCAGGAGCCACGCACGCAATCCTTTCCTGCGACCCGCGCACAGCTCGCCTTTTCAGCGTTTGCCGCATGCAGCGGCTTGAAGCCAATCCCCTGAACCAATTAATCCATCGCTAGGACGGTAATTGCTCGGTGCGCGACGTGGCTCTTTCTCGTGCGCGGATTTCATGATGAAACGTCTTGTATTGTGATTTTTATTGGACTGGGCACGAGATTGAGGAAGGCAGTTGGAATTTTCTTGGATTGTCGGTTGTTTTTAGATTTGATTGGCGTTGTCTTTTTTAATAGTTGCTGGACGCTAAGTACTTTTCTTACATTGAAGTTATAATTGATACTCTGGTTTGAAATATAAAAAATGTATTGTCTACTGTATTACTGATAGATATTGATATAATCTGAATGGTTGATGTTATAATATTAATTTAGTTATAATTAGAAGCAAGACGTGTGTTACAAAAGTTACCATGATTTATTTAACGAGGATATAATGTTAATTACTACATGGCTAGTATCTACTTAATCATTTTTGTACTAATATAAAAATAAATCTTCTACTTTGTAACTCACGTTAATAATAATTTATGTCTAATTATACCAATAATTACCATTGCAAGCTGCAGAACTAAGTATTTAAACCCATACCATCAATTAATATAAACCTTAAAGCAATCTGCACTCTTCATCAAAAGTGATAATTAATAGCTGCGAAGTGCCCGCGTAAAATTCGAACGTGTCAGCAAATATCCACTTACTTTTCTCTCTTTCATTTTCGCATTGATACCCATTCATCCATCGCGCGCAGCGCTGTCGCTTAACGACGATTAAATTGGTACACTGACCAGCCCCCGCAGCGCGACGGAAATTCCTATAAATTGCAGCTTGCGATGGCGATTATTGATAGGAATTGACATACAGCACGTGCGGACACTCGTCCCTCTTTCTCTCTCTCTACATACGCAACGAGAGGGAGAGACAGAGAACGCGAGCGAAGTGTGCTTAATGGACTAAAGGCAGCGGCTACTGTATGCTGGGGCTCGGTTTGATTTGTTACAGAGGGCAACAAGTGCCCGACCCCAGGCTGCACGGGCCAGGGTCACGTGACTGGACTCTACTCGCACCACCGCAGGTAAGTAATTATCATCGCTCTGCGCGCATCGCTGCGAAATTAACTGCCTCGGTCTACGCGTGCACACATATCCTCGCCCCTATATACACCTGTACGGATGCACGTTTCGTACGTTTACGGTGTGAGGATTAGGTTAATGCCGATTCACGCGCGGGGGAGAGGCTCGATTCTCCCCCTGAGCCGTTTAATTAACGATTAACGATCGATTTGATAAGTGAGGAGGTATTGTTCGCGAAGGGGTAGATAGATAGATTCTTGAAAAGTAGAAGAGTTGATTATTGATAGACCATAACATCGGAACTAAAGTGATACTAATTGTTTGAGTGGAGTCATGTTTGCAGTATAACTGAAATTTGCTGAACTAGACTAGTTTTGATGAAGTTGGACGAGCAAGTAGTTGTGTTCGTGTTTAGTCAGGCTACATAAACACAGATAGCCATAAGCCATTGTTAGAAAACTTCGACTTCACTTGAATAACTTTTGGACGGTGCAACAAAACGATAGAATCAATACACACTCAATTCAACGATTTTTCAATATGAAAGTTTTTTCATTCAAAGCAAACATCATTAAATTAAATTGCTTGATCAATTAGAATTTTTTTATTCATTTAAATTCGAGTTCCTTTTCACAACTGCAAAAACGCGTAAAATGCCAGCGCATCGAGCTAAGTTTTAATTTTCAATGAAAAATTGTTCTTAATTAGCAAGCGGAGTCCTTTATTTTGTGCTCTTTCTTTTTCAGCTTATCCGGCTGTCCGCGCAAAGATAAATTAACGCCAGAGAGTGAGTATATCCACGCTTCTTTAATTAACACATTCACGTTCTATACATATATTTCGTAACGTAGAGCTCTATATAGTGCATATTCTTTATAAACACAGGAACGCGGAACTCTTTATTTATCTTTTTTTTTCTCACAATCAGGAGAGAAAACGAAACGTTCCACTGTTGTTATATTGCACCATAGCAGCCTTACGTTGTTAATTATGATTCAAAATTATTGTCGCTTATAACACCATTAATTAGGAACTTAGTTTAGTACACACCAGCCTATATACATATAGCCCTATTGTTTGTTTGGCTCGCGATATTTCAATGAGCAGTTGAGACACAGTGAGAACGAAGTAACGTTTCTCTCCCTATGTACAAAACGACCGCGTGTGCGCCCATGTTTATGTGTGTTATCTGTTCTATTATATTTTTTCCATTTTTTTTTTTTTTTTTTTTTGTTGAAATATAAATTCTTTGTGCTTTTTGTTAGCGGGGTAGAGAGCTTTATTTACTGCGTTCACTTTTAGTTATTATTTTATGTAAACGTATGATTTGGTTAAAAAAAAACCTATTCTTTTTGTAGTTCTGTTTTCTCAATTAAGTAGAGAATTATCACCACACTTGACTTGGTTATGTTGCCGTATATTCTATAAATATTATACTTTGGAGAACTCGAGACCCCGAGACACGGGCCGATGTTGTGTCGTTGGCGGCGGCATGCGCACACGCCAGAATCAAAAGTGAGGATCTCTAAGTCTATCTCTGTCTCTCTGCGTTTGAGTATAATACAGCGCCTGGCGAATTCATCAAAACTTTGCGGTTCACTTCGTATCACGTTCGTTCGTTCGTTTGCTGATTAATTTCTATATACATGCATAGAAAGCTACATGGAGAACGAAGACTACATTATGTCGTTCGAATTCTGTATAGGTTTTGTTAGTTGTATAATTTATATTTTCACGTGTATACAGAACATGAAAATTCTTCATTCTTTAAGTTTTTAATTTTTTAAGGTCTCATAACTTTAAAATAATTTTGTTTAACTTTATTTAAATATTTGAAAATTACACAATAGAAAGTAATCATTATTTTTGAAGAAATACTGTCATCAGTAAGTATTCTTATAAACGTATAGGACAACGTTAAGATATTCTATTAAGTCTTTAAAGATTAAGAAAAAATTTTTCATTTTAAAAAAAAAAGTTTACTTTTATTCATTTTGTCGCAATCGGAAATTCGCGAAATATTTATATTTAGTTTTATAAAAAAATATAAAGTCAATTTAATTTACCAAAAACATTAATAGACAAAATTAACAGATTTCGTCATAGTAAAAACACTACTTAAAAGATTTTTGAACTCTAGTCTCATCACAAACACAAGATTTTGCATTTTATTGTATTGTGTATAATTTTTTATCTGAATTGATTGTATCTTTTCTTGTATTTTTTTTTCTCTCTACCCGCTGAGTATTATAACTACTTATTGTACATTTCCGATTTTGTGTTCCATCCGTGACGTTGTTTACCATTTCCTTTTATTATTTTAATTTTATTTATTATTATTTACATCATTGTATTTTTTGTTTCACCCTCGTTCTCCGTGAATTTATTCAATTTTTCATACTCCGACTCAATCACGGTGATTTCATTAAATATCATGAAATCTCCATTATATTGACTAGCGAAACTTATTATACTCAAATTTAAAAAGATTGTTAAAGAAAAAAAAGAGCTTTCAACTATTATGTGCGCGAATCAATTTGTATATTGTATATCGGACGTGTCCACATTATTATAATGACAACTCGCAAACACGTGTCTGGGTTCTCGCAGTTCTGGCGATGCATGAGACTATTTTGAAATGTCCGACGCCTGGTTGCAACGGCCGAGGCCATGTCAGCTCGAATCGGAATACGCACAGGAGCTTGTCCGGCTGCCCCATTGCCGCGGCCAATAAACAGGCCGCTCGCGAGGCGCGACACAAGGCTCAAGGTAAGGCCAACTTGACTCAACCGACGGCGGATATCAAATATAAATATATCAGTGCGGAAATTTTACCCGTGTCTCTCGGGGTCTGAATATTCTACTTTTTACATTGCTGCTTCGACATAACAACGTTATATCGAAAATTTACACAAAAGCAAGTATAGTTAGAGCTGTGTGAAATATTTCTGTAGCACTCGCTTGAGAAGTTTTAGAGAATTCACTGAGTGATGCTTGAAAATACCTTGTGTAAAATGTTTTATTTTAGAATTCACGAATATTTTTTTATTTATAGAATATTTTTATTCAAGGTATTTGATATTAGAATTTTCAGAAAATAGTTTTAGTAAATATTGTAAGTCACAAAATGTACATTATGTTTGCTTGGATTTAGTTGCAAAAATAAGGATGACGAAATATGTGTTTATAAACATGAAGTTTTCATTATATGCTTATAGTTAAATTAGTTTACACAATATCGTAGTTTGGTGGTTTCACCATAAAATCTAATATTTGTGAGATATAATTTGCTTTTGGGTGTTAATTAATAAGACAATTTTATTATTCTTCTTTAAAAAAACAGAAAATCAATGAAATTTACTAGAACTAACGAAGGCGTAGTTTCATTGATTTAATTGCGTATTTATAGTCTTGAACTAAGAAAAAATTAAAGAAAAAAGTAACTTTTCTATTGCTGATATTTTTATCAATATATTTCATAAAATAAGCATATTTTAATTTTTTCTTAAAAACGAAACTTGTAAAAGGTTCTTCAACAACATATTTAAAAACCATTTTTAATCTTGTGATCAGTGTCAGGCATACCTCCCGAGTACATAAGCACAAGCTTGCTACCTCCGACGTTAGACGGCAGCAAACTCTACCCACAGTACGGTGCTTCGCCGCAGCAGGCCCAGCAACAACAGGACTCTAAGCCCGTAGTGTCCTCGCCCACATACGACTATTACGCGGCGACAAAGGCGGCGGGTATAAACGTCAAACCACCTAAGACACCAGAGGACAACAGCCAGTCGCGCAGCGGCACCGCCGGTAACAAGGTCGTCAAGACAGAAAACTCCTCGTCCTCGGCCAGTTGCTGCAGTGCCGGTGGTTTGTCGAGCCGACAGAATCCGAGCCAAGAACAGCAGCAGCAACTTCTGGTCCCTAAAACAGAGGATTCAACCTCCTGTAGAGGAGTTGGCCAGAACTCACCACCTCCGCCACCACCGCCACCTCAGAACGTGCGTCAGCCAACCAGCTACGACTCGTACCTCAACCAAGATTCCAACTCTTCATCAATGTCGTCGATGGAAGCGATGGGCGCGACGCGCAGTGCGTCACTCGGCGCCACGATACACCACCCGAGCCAACAACCGCCACAGCCACAGCAGCAGCATCCAGCGGCGCATCACGTGCTGCCGATGCAGCCTGCGGTGGCTTATCCAATGCCGATGGTCGAAGACACGCGAATGAGTCACCAGATGGCAGCAGTGGCTGCGGCGGCTCAGCGCTCACCCTACGAGTCATCGATGATGGCCGCTGCCGCAGCGGCAGCCGCAGCTGCTGGCACGAACGGTGAGGACATCTACTCGCACCAGCGATCCGCCGAACACGCCCGAGCGGGTTACATGCAGCATCCAGGTGCTACCAATATCGCCAGGCCCGTGGTCACGTACTCCAACGAGATTGCGGCTCGGGGGTATGAGAATGCCGTGGCAGGTGCAGCGAATCATCGGCCATATGACCCTGGCACCGCGTCCGCCTACGACAGGTACGACGCTCAGGCTTGCGCGCCACTTCAGCCTCAGCAGCAGCAACAACAGCAGCAACAGCAACAACAGCAGCTACATAGCAGGGCGAACATGTACTATTTGGGACAGACGGGCATGACGCCGGAAGAGCAGGAAAGAGTCTACCACCAGGAGGCGGCCGCGGCTCAGCAGCATCAGATGGCCATGGCCGCGGCTACTGTGGCTGGAATGATGAAGACGGAGGACGGTGAGTTGAATTGTTTATTCTGAAGGGTTATTTCTGGTTTTGTATACGAATTTGTGTTAGTTGTGATATAAGGTTACACAAATGAGACAAACTATTATTGTGATAACTTTGATTTGATCAAATAGATATTATACTTATACTGATGTCTATAGAAGAGTACTATGTAAAATTAAAATTAGCAAACAAAATAAAGAACTTGGATGAAATACAAAATAAAGCTTTGCAATTGAAAATGCAAAGTTTAAGGCAATAGTTGCTGAGAATAAAATATAATTTTTAAGTTAATATTGAGTCTCGTACAATACATCGTACATTATAAAGCGAGTCTTACTTTAACACTTGAATATTTGGTGATTCTTAAAAAATATAATGCTTTATTTCATGTGGATACAGACCTCTTTTACGTAGACGATAGCGAAGTTATTGACTGTGAAAAGTTAAAGCGAGTCTCGCTTAAAGGCAAGTAAAGAATCGATATTACCTTTTTATTGACAGAAAATTTTATTATTCGTAGAGGAAGTTTGATTTATTTAATAATAGTTATAGACATCAATAAAAACTATATTTTTATAGTAAACATTATTTGACTATTATATTACAGTGAAATGTGTGACAGTTGCGCAAGTTCAACAAATGCAGAAATCTACTGGTCCACCAACATCGCCAGGTGGATCAGTTATGGATTTATCTACTTCTAGCGTTACGTCAACCAGTCCACAGGTAAAATTTTTTTCATTTATTTATTGCGGAATATTAAAGAATTCTGTAAAAATGTAGAAAATTATAATGCGATACTCGAATAATATTTCAAGTTCATTAAAAAAGATTGTACAATAACTTTCTTCTTAAAGCCATATAAATTTTACGAAAACTTCTTGGAACTATTATTTTTTAAACAAATAATTACAGAAGTATAAGAAACTTTTTTAATTGTAACAAAAGATCTATAATCAAATCTCCAAATGCTTTCCGAAATAAGTTTTACAATTTTGCTCGAACATCGTCCGCAAAATCAGAAATGATAACAACATTAAGTACAGAATCACAAATTCGAGTCATGCTCGAATCGTTGTCGCATCTCGCAAATTTCTCGGGCAAAGGATTACGTACATATAGATACATACATACATATTCGAGACCCAGGCGTTAACTGAAATTATTCTATTATGCGGCACGCACCTACACACAGGCTCCGCCCTACGGATCGAACAGTCTCAGTCCGCAGTACGGCGGCGGGCAAACCGTTGGCGGTAGCCCTCAAGCTGCAGCCAGTCCGCACCTAACGGCGAGCCCCCAAGTACCCAGTCCCCAAGGCCAGACCCTCGATCTCAGCGTGAACAGACTGCACAGGTAATGTACAGCTTTCTCTATACACCTTGCGCGCATGCCGAAATCATCGCCACCTAATTAATTTAGTGTTTGTAGACAAAACGCGTTCTCTTGCTAAATTGCTGGCTCGTTTTCACTTTTGTTGAGTTTTTAATTATATGCTTAGTTAAAAATAGTAATAAAGGAGGTTTAAAAAATTTCTTGAAGAATCATTAGAGATTTACAAAAAGTTTTGTTGAAATTTTGTTTTATTTATGGATTATCAAGCAAGTAATTTTGTCTAGCAGATATTTGTACTTAACTTGATTGTAAAATATGAATAGATTTGCATATGTAATTAATCAAAAGTTTATTATTCTTTCCATAATAATTTTGAGTCATATTTTACAGTTTAAGCAATGAATATTGAAGCACTCGAAAAATGTTGTATCTTAAACATATTATCTAAGATCTGAAATTTTAAATACACTAACAATATTAAAACTCATAATATTCGATATCACTCGAGTATTACAACAATATTATAATAAAAAAATTACTCCTATTCTTTAAATATATATGAAACACTTAAAATTAAAATTATTTTATTAAATTAGAATGTTAATATCATACTGTCAACCGTTGAAAATACTAAAAAATATTACGAAATATAAACTTTCACAATCCGATATCACCTAAATATCGCAACAATATTGTCGCAATATTTAGAAACAATTATTCTTATTTATTAATTTCAGCGGAGCACCAAGTCCGCAGTACTCGACGGCACACGGCGAGGGCGGCGTGCCCGTACCCGTCGGCCCGGGTTTCACGGCGCCCCGACCGATCGAGGAACAAACCGAGCCCGTCGACTTTTCCACGGCTAACGAGCCCGTCAACTTCAGCGGCGGCATCAGGCCGGTGCCAGGTTTTCCTCCTCCCGGTGTTCATGCTGCGGCTTACAGTCGTGAAAGCACACCGGACAGTGGCGGTTCGCACTACATGGATGCTTATAGAGATCCGACCGGTAGGTTTTCATGTTTTTTTTTTTTTTATCACGTCGAGGTAGATCTTTTACAACATTGAAGATGAAAATGAAACTTACATGAAGGGTATTTGATGATTGAGTGAAAACGATCAGATGTAATAAAGAATTATGTATTGTTTAAGAAAACATAAGAGATCACGAGTTGCGCATCACATTTTTTGAAAAAAATTATGTATGGTGGTTTAAGCAGAAGAAAGACATTTATTTCAGTAACCAATCGAGCAAACATGCTGTGAGGTTATTGGGTTAATAACTTAATAGTGGGTCTTCGGAACTGCAATCGAGATAGCTGGTTCTTCTACTCATTCGTTCATATGTACTCTAAAATAATTCATGTCTATAAGAAGTTGTGATATGCTATTAGCTTTTTAAAAATATTAATTACTATTATTATCATTTGTTCATATACAAATAATAAGAAACGGTTCATGTTAATTAACTAACTAATTAACTAACAATATTTTTATAGAAATTCTTAATTTTGCTGCAAGAATAAATATAGCTAGGTCGTTTCAAACACCAATTTTCAACTAACATAACTTTACACGCTTATTAAATATCTTATCAATTTAATTTTATTTCCAAAAAAACCATTTCAAATTTAAACTTCATCTTCCCTCAATTCTTCGAAATAAAGCACCACCCGCTCGCGAATTTCGTTCCTCAAACGCAACTGATTGGCGCCACACCATAAAAACGCGGCTGCGCGCAAACCCAGCCTCCCTTTCCCCGAAAAGCGAAATAAACATATTACACTTACTCCACGACAAGAGAGAATTCCACCAACACTGATCCAGCTCGCAATACACATTCACGCGTCGCGCATTACACTGTGGCCCACATTTACGAGCTGCAAAAGACAGAAACGGCGCGCGCTCGATGATGAAAAGCCCCGTCGCTTTTTCCGGCTGCAGCTCGCGCGCGCTATAAATTTGCGCGAGACACGTTCCAGTCGAAATGAATACATTGTCGGCTAGCGTGTCATTACATTGGACGACGTGCTCCCTCGCAGAAAGGGAACGCGCCCAGCTCTCTCGTGTGTATAACCCAGCGCTCGCGCGATATATCGGAACAGAACAAAGACCGGCGCAAGCGCGCGGCTCTCTCCCCCGAGGCGTACGTGCGCGGTTACAACTGCCGAATAAAAATTCGCCCCGCGGCTTTTTCCTCTCTCTCTTTCCTCTCTTTCCAGCGTTCCTCATTTTGCCTCGATTCGCCCAACAGTATAGCAGCAGCCTTATATACCTTCGCTCCGTATACAACTCGCTCTTTCTCTCTCCCCTCTTTCTCTGTCTCGCTTTTCCGAGCCAGCGTCCCGTGGCAGAGCTGCGTCCATTGTTAATTATCAATATTTCGCGTACACACGGCGAGGGCGCCTGTGCGTCAAAAGTCCGTCTCTCTCGCTCGTGCGAGCTCGGTGACGCTGGGGAGTAGTTATTGAAATTGAAACATTCGCATGCCGACGCGCTCGGTGCGCGACCGATATAGGCCTCTCCCTTCCCGATCCTGTGTTTTTTGGTCCTGCGCTGCGGCGGTGGAAATAGTAGAGCGCGTGTATACGTGAAATACGATTCTTTGCGCGCTGGCAAATAAACGCGCGGCGGACTTAACAACGGTTAATCAACCGCTCGGCGGACTTGTCGCACAATGAAGACTCGCGGGATGGGGTGGCTGGCTGGCGGGGGATTTTTTTTGGAGGGCGGATGAGTTTTTGTTAATTATCGATATAGTTTTTTTGCCGGGAGTGGAGAAAGGGTTCGTTTGAGAATTGAAAGGTGAATGATGTTGTTTATGGAAATTTTTAAGTATGAATGAATTTAAAAAATAATGTAATAATTCTTTATATCTGAGTAAAAATTTAGTTAATTAGGCTTTATTTTAGAAATTTTGTTAGGATCTAAGTAGGACATAATCAACAGCCTAAATGATATTACTGATAATAAGATAACTTATTTAAGGACTATTTGATTTTCTATTTCAGGTTATGAAATTTTAGATATTAAAAAAATAAAGCAGAATTGTCATATCGACCTTGTTATTTTTTTCAAAACGTGTAGAAAGTTTCGTAGGTGGCATAACTATATTGAATATGAAAGTTTGCTTATTATATAGGATTTTTAGATTTCAATAACCTACAGTATCTATAGCAATAGTATTCTATTGTCCCTCCAATATTTGATTTTCTTTTATTGAAAGACTATATTTTTAGACCTTTTGTGGTTAAAAAAAAATTGAAATAAAAAATATTTTGACCTAGAACGTAACTTACATCCAACGCTACCCACGCGTAGCATCTAATATTTTTTATATCTTTCTTGAAATAAAAACAAAAAAATCATAAATTTGGTGTAATTCAAAAATTACATAAGAGCTAAAAGCTTAACAAATATCAATAATAAAATAAATTGCGATACACATCGCTTCGTATACAAAACATTATTTAATCCCTAAAAATCATCCAAACCCAAGCTCTAACCCATCTAACCCCTTTTCTTTCCAGGCTACGGACCCATGAGTCCACACCCCGGCTACGGCATGACTGGCGTGCAGGCCGAGTACCCAGGCAACACATACACCCCCTACGGCCCAACGGCGGGCTACCAATGCGGAGGCAGCTACCCCGGAGGTCCCGTAACATCGGGCTACCAGATACCAGCGGGCTACACGCCCGCGCCCTGCTACAGCATGCCGCCACCCCAGCACACGATCGGCCCACTCGGCGACAAGCCCGCTGGCAAAGATGAAAGGTAAGCCTTGTTACGATATGCTGTAAGCGCGAGCCGATACGTATCATCGCCTCGACACGCGAGAGAGCGTTTCTCACGCGTCGCTCTTCGATTGCGTCTCGCTCGTTCCTTTTTTTCTTCCTGCGGTTTATAATTGCTCCGTGCTACATTTTAACAGGGGGAGAATTTCTTTTTTTTTTTAATTGGTGTTATTGGCTTTTTGCCCCGCTGAATGCGCGATGAAAGTCGGCATTTCTTTCTTGACGCGGCGATTACGGAGATTGTGATCTGGGCGGGTAATTACGTAATGTAGGTGGCAATTTAGGTGTCCTTTTCGTATTTTACGAAATCTCGGAAAGTATGGGGACAATTATGAGAAATTGGTGTAATTGTTCAGTCGGGAGAGCGTGCAATTAGGCGACATTGAAAAATAATTATAGTAATTTATCGCCAAGATTTACCAATATTTTTCATTTCACTAGGAGCCCGCACCCCAAAATGAGAAAATAAAACATTATCCTTTACTTAACCCCGCAAATAAACGAATACAAACGCGGTAACGAAATCTCTTAACCACATTACCGCGTAAACCTCCGCTACCCACACTCCCAGCTCCCCGAAAGAAAGAACAATCAGCCGCTTTTAAAATAATAAAGTACAAGAAAAAGAGCGCCCACATCCCGCATGCATAATTCGTCGAAAAAAAAGGGGGCAACCCCGCAGCGCTCACGAAACTTGCCTCGCGCTCTCCGCAAACACTTGAGCACGTCCGCTCCTCTCCCCGCGCACGGAAGCCTCCGGCTTCCTACTCCGACGCCCAGAGCCATATAATACAAGCGCGCACATCGTACATAAGCGAGCGCGTATACAGCCGCGCGTTCGAGGCAATTCCGTCCTCGCGATTTTCGCGGTTCGCGCAATCGAGGAGCGCGCGCCGCTTGCGCTGGCTTAGCCGCTCTTCCCTCTCCGCATACCTACCTCCATTTTGTTAATTAAAGTAATTACTCTTCGTAGGCGAGAGTGCCAACCTTATTCTAATTGACGTAAAGCTCGGCGCCGCCGCCGCTACGAAAGAACGGGAGAGGGAGGAAGACTGCCTGCCTTCGAACGGCCCTGGCTGGAAGGCTTCTCCTAACTCCCTCTTCGCGCTGGCGTGGGTGGGGTATAATCAGTTGCCACCGCACTGGATTATGGGAAGAGCGCGTCCCGACGGGGTTAGGAGCCTGGAACAGCCGCTCTCCTCTTCTTATGCAGCCCTTTCGGCCCGTCGGCGCGTCACGAATTCGCCGTATTCAGCAAGCCCGATTCGGATAATTTTGCGAGCGCGGTCAAAACGTTTTGACGCGCGCGCCTCGCCCCACCCACGAAGCGAGGTCGCCGGGGCGGCTCTAGAGGCACGCGAGCGCAACGCGTTCGTTTACGGCGCTGTTTAGACCGTTTGGTTTTGATCGCTCGCGCCTGATAGAGCCGGGATTTTGATCGCCCCGACGATTAGGGATAGTGAGGGTTAATTGCTCCTGGATGCGCTGGCTATGTTTAGAATAGACTTTGGACTGGAAGTTCATAGCGTTTATTGCGATACAAATTATACTCGCTGATACTTCGTCCATTTCGATATTTTATTCAGAATCTCGCGAAACGCTTTACATACTCAATAGTCGCGACAGTAGTAAGAGCCCCGCTATGGTCAGCCAATGTCCACCTCTCTCTTTACATCATTAAACAAAGCCAGTAGCCTCCGCCTCTTTCTCTCTGGCTACACATCGCCGGAGCCGCCTCATCGAGAAGAATCGATCGCTCTCGAAAGCTCATCTCCTTCTTTCCTCATCCCCCGTCGGTCCGCGCGACGGGACGGAACGTGGGAACCTCCGACGGCGGCAGCAGCCTCCAGTCGATAGCGATACTTCAGCGTTATTAATGACCCCGGCCAATATTACCGCCGCCGCCAGCGCCGCTCGAGTCATATAGATATATAAGCGCAGGCTGTACTCCCTCTGGTTTGATCTAAACGTATTACGGGCGGAACTTTTATGTCGGACTCTTTCTTTTTCGCGTTATTGCTACGGTGGTTGGGATAGTTCAAAATATAGAGGGCCATTAGGCGCTGCTGTATCGCGGCTAAATCAATGTAATTATCGCCATTTATTTAGGCTGGTAGAGAGTTGCCGATATGAAATTAGGGCCGCGATTAAATATTATCGTAAATTTCTCTATTGTCAAGGAGGCGGCAGGCTATTGCGTGTGCGGGAGGCTGTGGTGCTGAGTGTTATTCTGCTATGATTTGTTTATGCTGAAGACAATGTGGTCTATTAATGTATTGTATTGAAGAAGTTTGCGAAGATGATTTAAACATAATAAAATTGCAACTATTATTTGTATTTCTCATGATATTATAAATCTAATTCATAATATAGTAGGTAATAACGAGATTTTTAAAAACTCAGTCCATCAAATATTGTGAAAAAGTGAGCCCGACCTCATACCATCCCTTGATTACAAAATGTTGCTCGTAAAGACCATTCTAAAAAGCGAAGAACTTGACAAAAGTCCATACGTTCCACAAACTTGTAGACAACCCTCGAAACTCGCTTGGCCTCGCAATCAGACTTTTCTTCATAAGCCGAAAAATGACACGGAGAGCAAAGTAAACGACACAGCGCGCGCAGTGCAAAACACAGGAATGAAGACCCGCAGAGCGCCTCTCTCTCTCGTCCAAGCGAATATAAAACGGGGAAAAACACAGGTCAAGCCACATGCTCGCCTCATACTCCGGCATCTTCTCTCAACGAGGACTGATACCCTACTATACTCCCTCTCTCACTCTCCGCTGCGGCGCGCGGCCGTTTCTCCTTCTCCGCGAAAACGGTTAGACGGCGAGAGTCGCTTTGGTACGCAGCGCGCGTGATTGCACTCAAGTCTCGGCCCGTCTAGCAATATCGCGGCCACTCAAGGGCCATCGAGGCTTTCTCATAGCCCCACGGTCGCACGCGTATCCTGGCAAGAACCCGCGGCGGCTCCTTTCTCCTCTCTCGCCCTGCCGGTCCTTCTCGATTGCACTTTCGCCACGGCGTTTTTCATATGTTCCCTTAAATCAGGAAATGCAATCAAACTTTGCTCGAGTGAGCGGGAGATGAGGGATATCTTGGACCTTCGAGGCACTCGACGGGGACCGAGATGCTTTTTCGTATTTTCGGGGGAACGAGGGCCTTGGGACGCTTTTGCCGAGGCCGCCTTTCAAGCTGATGAACTTTTTGAGATGTTTGTGTGTTCGTGATTGAATTTGATATGTGGAATGAGTTCCTGGAGTTCGGATTGCTGTGGAGAGTCTTATGAGTTAAAGTTAGACTGTGGTGATAACAATTAATGCGTTATCTTAGTATGGCCAAATAATTTTATAATTCTAAAAATTCTATGAATATAAATTATAAGATACCGCCACCCTTCAGTCCACCCTACTCGGCCACCCAGGGTTTTAAAAGACATATCGACTCAAATTAGGTGCAAACAAACGACCAACCCTAGACAGCGCTCTAATACTAATCTCCCCCTCTCATTGATAAATCACTGCTGCGCGCGTTAGCCAATGTCCTCTTTATGGTTGATTGATGATGTATATATGTGTTCGCTCGCAGTATGAATATGAGAAGACAATCATTGAATTTTACGGGGGCCGGCACGGCCCGGCCCGCGCCCCGCGGTCGCGACGGCAAGGAGCTGATACAGTGCCCCACGTCCTCCTGCGATGGCATGGGTCATGTCTCGGGAAACTACGCTACCCACAGAAGGCAAGGCAGCTAATTATTTCGCATCCGAAGCATTTTTATAACAAACAGTATATTCCTTTTTTACTATTATTTTTTTTTTTTCATTTTTTTTTATCTTCCCTCGTTATCTTTCAATTTCCACATATGATACGCACGATCGTATATGTTGCATAAAATTGAAACAGACAGGTGGACACGATAGACGAACAATTGGTTTACAGTTGGGATATTTTTTTTGATAGATTTTACGAAATTAAACAACAATTGATTCTGTTCTAAACTTTCAATTTATTGGCATGTATTTAAAATACAAATTATTAAGTTGCATTATTTTTCATTCTAGTGGAAAAATATTAGAGTAGTAGAATCAAACCGTATGTTCTGTATTATTTTAGTATCTACCTATAATCTTTTCTTTCTCTCAAAATAATTGTGAAGCCTCTTTTTGAATTCTTCCCTATTTTTTTTTACCACACTTATTTCTTCTACACGTAAAAAATGTGGTATTTTCTAATAAATAATTTTTATAATCTTCTTATTGTTCTTTAATTTTGTGTATTTTACTATTATTAATATTTTGAATTTCGTGATTTTTATTATTTTTTCGATTCACGATGAATTGCAATTATTTGTATCGACTGTGTAGATGAGTTTTCGTGTTGAATGACACCTCCTTCCAAATCTAAACCCGACCCCTACGAAAAGGGATGGCAAAATCGAACTATCGTAAATTGCGATCGTGATTATTTAAGAAAGAATGTCTTATCCAGACATTGCGTATCATTATGCCAGCCTCGAGTGGGCAGTATTGTAGTGACTTAAGTCAATGACCATGTCATTGCAAAATCGTATAATAAACTGCGTCAATCAAAATTTTTTGTTTTTGATAATTTGAATCATAAGAACAATTCCTTTATTAGACAAGCTATTGAAAATGTACATAAACACTCAGAGTTAGAACCCTTAATACACGTATGTAACTTATTTTTTACTTTTATACTATTACATATTGTTTTCGAACAAAATATTTCAAGTATCAAAAATAACTACACTGTTTTTTAAATAATTTCATTCGTTAAAATTTTAATATAAGACAAATTATATCGAAAAAATTCAATACATTTTTATGATTCAAATTTCAAAAATTGATATTATGCCTAAAAGAAATAATTGAAATATGTAAATTGAACAATTGGCAATCGGCGAGTTTCACTGGGGTCAGGTATGAGTGTGTTCCCCGCTCTCCCTTCAGTGTTCTTAGATTAAGATTGAAGTTCTTCTTCTTATTCTTAAAAAAGGCCACGGTCAATTTATAAAGCATTCAATCTTACGAGCGACACCTCATGAGTGATCCGAATGGAACACGGCGTTGCCATTAGCATGTTTATATATTTACATTTCTCGTGTGTGCATTCACTCTTGATATATTCGGACGCGTGATTCCACGTGAGAGAAAACACCAGCTACGCCGATGATGTGGGAATTTTTATCAGACCTTGCTTGCTTAGTAAAATGAACCTGCAAAGGTTCGATTTCCAGCAATCGAAGTGAACCGACGAAAAATATTAAAATTAAGCAAAACAAAAATTAATGACATACTTTATCATTTATCGAATTAGGATGCGCCCAGTAATATGTAAGTAGACACGCTCCGAATCATGACGTCCTTTGGCAACGTCGCGTAAGCTGCATGCGATGTACCGCTGATGCCATTTCCGGACGTTTGTGAGGTGTGCGTTCGCTCGAAGCTATGAAGAAAATATGCGCCGTCTGTAGAATTAAAAAACCAATATTTTTATGCAATCATTAAAATTACCACCTAAAAATACAGCGCAGATATTCCTCATGGCACCACCGCAAGGTGCACCCCAACCACATGACCCTTAACAATTCCCCAACCATTTCTTTATTTCCAGTCTCTCGGGCTGCCCGCGCGCCGATCGCTCGCAAATCCAGGCGCACTCGCAGGAGCTCAAGTGCCCGACGCCAGGCTGCGACGGCTCCGGCCACGTCACCGGCAACTACTCGTCCCACCGCAGCCTCTCGGGCTGCCCCCGGGCCAACAAGCCCAAGAGCAAGCCCCGAGACGGACAGGACTCCGAGCCCCTCAGGTCAGTTCCACAATCGTCGTCGTATAACTCTCCCTGAGCTAGCGGTCTCGCGATAAAATTTATATATCATCGTCGCTCCCTACGAGCGGCTGTAAAGTTTTAGTGGGATAAAAGGCCCGCGCGCTCGATGGGAGCAAGGGTTGCGCGCGTGACAATACCGACGATTCGTTTTATTGATCGTAGTCGGAGCGTAGTCTCGCTGTTTGTAGCTCACTGGAACTTTGCCGCGGAAGTGTGTGTGCAGTTCGGCTTCGAGACGGTTATGATGGCTTTAGTGCGGCCGCAGAGTGTTATGCCTCGGGCGGATGGGGTCGGCTTGGACTTTTGGGAGGTTAGAGGTGTACGGAGATGTACTGCTTTTTAGTTTAAATAATTGAAAAATATTTTTCGGCTGGGTGAGCTGTCTGTTACTACTTAGACTACAATATTGAAGATCTATTTTGAGTTTGAATTTTACTTAATCCATATTAGATTTGATTAATGGTAAATTTTAACGGTCCTTTAATAATTTATAATTTCCGTATCTAACGCTGACTAGATTGAAAATTGTCGAAACAAATTTCCTTAACTCGATCTATATCGCCAGATAACTCGAACTTCCAGGAAAGCAAAACGCCACGACAGCAAACGAGGCTAAGCCTAACTCGGATACTCGCAATGAATTGATTCAATCTCGGCGTACGCAGAGAGACTCGTGAGAGAGCCTAGTCATCGTCTGTTGCGCGCTTTCGTCACCTATTACGAGCCTGAATGCACCCGATTGCTCGACTCGCGCTTGCACACACACACACGCGTACATACATATACGGGTATCTAGCCCTTTAAATGCCTAGCGCTGCAAAAGGGGTCGCGGCTTTATACGACGCTTACATATCCCTTACGGCCTCTCTCGCTCCCTTCTTGCGAGACTCTAAAGCGAAGACGCTGACTAATATCTGGCGGTTTCCGCTCGTTTCACGCGCTCCTGCTCCTCACTCCGGTCCTGCCTGCACGTCTGTCTGGATGCGGACTTTGCTACTGCCTGGATTCCTGCCGTGCAAAGCAGATGTCCCATTCCCGGCTGCGACGGCTCTGGTCACGCTACCGGCAAATTCCTGTCGCATCGCAGGTAAGCTTGATGGAGGAGAATTCAAGTTTTTATTATTAACGTCCTTCTTTTTAATTTACTGTTTACTGGAATTAGTGTTGGAGTTGCTTGTGCTGTCGTAACTTAAATTAAGATTAGTTTTAATTCTGTTTTTTTAAATTTGTGAGTGAATCAATTAATTTTTCCAAAATTATTATGAATTACTACTTTTTTGGAGTAGTTATCATATTATAAAGTGAGGTACACCATTTCATCTTGCATTATAACATTATTTTAACACTACTTATTAATTTAATTTATTATAGTATAGAACAAAATATAATTTAAACAAATGTTTATAAATGTGTATATATATTAGATTACAACGATTGGCTGTAACTTAAAGTTTTTTTTCAATTTTTTTATGAACTATTCCACCTATGATTATACTTAGAATCAAATATAATTGTCTTGACAGAAAAACCAAATAAGTCACAGATACTCGTTTATAAAGACAAACCTTAATTATACAAATCAAGAAACGTAACGATCCAAAGCCGGAGCCCTTAACCAAAGTCCCACCCCCACATGCAAGCACTTTTATCAAATCAATGCCGAGAACAATCGAGAGCCGAGAAACTAAAGGGCACGCCGTGACGGCGCAACGATGATTACAGCGCATCGGGCTGCCCCATAGCGAATCGCAACAAGATGAGGGTCCTCGAGTCAGGCGGCACGGTCGAGCAGCACAAGGCCGTCGTGGCGGCGGCCACAGCCATGAAGTTCGAGGGCGTCAATTGCCCGACGCCCGGCTGCGACGGCATCGGCCACATCAACGGCTCTTTCTCAACGCACAGATCGCTCTCGGGCTGCCCGATCGCCGGCCACGCGGTCAAAAAGCCCAAGTTCGAGGACATGTCCGCCATGTATAGCAAGGGTATCACAGGTAAGAGATGAATTTTTTTTTGGTTTTGGAAATTTATCGTGGATTCTTTTTTTTTTCTCGAGATTGATGTGGTTAGTGTTATGAGAGAACGGAGAAAGTATTACGGTGATTGGTTAAGCTGGGTTATTAAAATATACGTTATAATTCTGATGTTCTACAAAGAGTTGCTATTGTAAGATTTTGATTCTCGTTTTATATTTTTGTTGAACTTTGTTTGAAATATGCTACGTCATACTTTCTCCCTTGAGCCAACGACTTGATTCTTTATCTTTAAAATTTGGTAATTTAATGTGTATATACCATTAATGTTAATATGGTACAGTTATGATGTAATTCATCATTTTTAGAATAAAGTCGATGGCTGGTGTGAATTAGAAAGAGACCGATGATCCCTTAATGAATAAAAATAAATTCAGGATTCCGTTTGTCTCTCCCTTTTTCTCCGACGCGTGCTATTATGCTACTGACTCTGCTTTTAAAGAAAATTACTAAAATTTACGCTTTTCTATCATTCGATATTGCAAAATGAAACTAACCTCGAAAATAGAATTTGAAATTTTTGAAGTAGTTGACCTCGTATTTGACTTTGTACTCTGCCACGCTCTGCTCTAAATCTCACGCAATGATGTGCTGTCATACCAATGAGGTTTTTTCAATCCCTATCCATGTACGTTATCCTAATCCTTAACAATTCGTACATTTGTGTAAAAATAAACTAGTTCACAACACGAATTTTTGTAATGATTCAGGCACATTCATTTTTCTTACTGCCCTTCGTGACTTTAGTCGAGACTACAACACGACGGCTTTGTTGACTCCTTCAGATCCAATACAACGATGCATTGCATGTACATATAATTATAGCTTGTTACCCGATTATATCAAAGTCAAATATATACAATTATAGCCTTAGTTTTCTTGCTGTATCGATAATAATAATTTACAATAGTTACGTGACCGGAGAAATATTTTTTAATAATATTACAATCTTATTTAATGACATTCAATTGGTTTGCAATGTTACTTAAATAGTATATATCAATGCTTCAATCTACAATTTCAACCTTTTTACTCGCGTACGATTACGTATACGTGACCCTGTTTTTATTTTACAGTAAAAAAAAAATACATATAAATAATAGAGTTTAGATCCTGACAGAGTCACGAAGGGTTGGTGATCAAAAAACTACTTTATCACATCATTAACGGAAGACGACAAAGTATAATATCAGTAGAGTTCCTGAATTGCTAGAAAGATTCAAATTTTCCTAATCAAAATCCTATAATTTCTAACAATTCCTACAAGAACGACTAACTCACATCGACGTTTAAAACGAGTTAAAAAGAAAATAAATAAAAACAATAAAGCGGATCAGCGCCAGTATGATGAAAAATAATCTATTCTGGTTTATTCTGGGATCGCAATCAGCTCCTTTCCTGTCATTGAGCTTTGAGGAGAACATTTACTTTTGAAGGTAAGGGACTGACGTACTCGCCACTTGTTTTCTATGTGTTTCTTTTTCGGTGTTACATACAGAAATCCTTTACACAAAACAATCTCTTTAACGAGATGATGCTTGAGTGTTGGCACGCGACACCTTTTTCTTTAACCTTTTCTTTCTTTACGAGTTTTCATAGTTATCTTCTTTTGTTATGATTTTAATGTACACAGTTGGAAAAAAAAAATAACTTATTATAAATCTCCCTATTTAGTAAAAAGTATCCTCAACATTGAAATTAACGTAAGCTCAGTAGAAGAATGAAGCTTGCAGGGATTATTTCCAACTGTCTACACAATTGCACACTTAACGCTGACAAAAGAAAGCCAACACTCGGCGTCACCCTTCATTCTTGAACTGTCTGGTATGATGGCACTTCACGCTGTGTGTTTTTTCCCTTCTTTTCCCTTGACAATCGACTCGCCCGAGTGTATATTAATAAAACGTTTGCCTTGCGGCGTCTTTCACGCACCTCTGTATACATCCACTCAATTCTCTCTCTCTCTTTTTTTATTCTCTCTTTCTCTCTCTCATCTCCAAAGCTAAAATCCACAGGTTGCACGCATCGAAAGACGCCGCACTTGCGCTCGTTTTTGTATATATATTTTTGTTTTGAAAACTTGCGCGTGAAAGACTGCGAGGCGAAACGAAAGGTCGACAATGATTTTCTTATCGGAACAAGGCAATTAAACGATAAACGAGGATGATAGGGGGACTGGATGATAATGATAATAATAATAAAGCACTCGGCCGGATGGCACAAGAAGCGCGGTGCGTGTTACGGGGTGTGTATGTACACGTCGAAACGCTTGGCACGAGGGCACGACACTCGAGGAATCGGCCATGAATAATACAGCCGTGTGATAACGAGCAGATAATGACAGACCATAAAAAGGGAGCGAACGAGAATTCATGGGGGTACATGCAGGTACAGCTTTGGCTTGCTTGCGCTAACGTTTATCGAGTCACTCTGGGTATCGCTTCTTTCAAACGTTCAAATTCTTGCGTTTGATCGCGCTGATTGTTTACCTGAATTATTGAGTAATGAGAATTCTTAGAGAAGAACTCGTGATTATGAAATCTGTTTAGTTGAATTCGATTAATTAACATCACACAGCACTCACTTATATTTTCAAATAAAAGAATATACAAACCGATGTGCAAACATATTTACAAAATTAAAATCTCACGAAAATCTTAACAACTTCGCACTTTGAACGCGAACAAAAACTCGACAAAGCCCACGCCGACCAAAGCTGTACTCGTTGCGCACGGTCTCTTCCTTGCTTCCCACCAATAAAAAAAAAAAAGAGCTCAGCCAAAAACAAAGCCAAGCGCAACGCACCCACACACAAGAGGTCCTATCTCCAGGGGTAGAAACCGGCCCGAGCGTACCACCGGGCGGCCCGGCGGTCAGCAGCGGACCGGTCATCGTCGGCGGCCCCATAGGCCAGTCCGTCAGCGCCAGCGGCGCCGCCGGAGCTCCGGGGCCGAACAACAACGGCGCCACGGGAACTGGAGGCCAGGGCGAGGACCTGTACACACTAGAGGCCGAGATAACCGAGCTGCAGCGCGAGAACGCCCGAGTCGAGTCCCAGGTACTGCGTCTGCGCTCCGACATCACCGCCATGGAGAATCAGCTAAAGCACGGGGAGAAGGTGAGTGGAGCGGCCGCGGCGCGCAGCCGATACGTGTCCTATGCTGCTCGGTCGGTATGGAACCTGTCGTCGGTGTGAGAGCGGGGGAGTCAGGCCTGCGCCCCGGATATATATACCGTGCAAGCGCGGAGCTCGAGTTCAGAGCTCACTGATATATCCGATATGGGAAATTTGTCGACCGATACGAGCTGCGACGAGATGATAGCTCTGTTTCTCTCTTACTTGAGGACCCCGCTGTCGGTCCCTCTCTTTCTCTCTTTCTCTGTCTTTGTCTATGGAATTATGTAGTTTACGAACTTACTGCCTGATGCAAAAAGCGTGAATGACGATGCCACCGTGCCAGACAATTTTTATTCAAGATTTTGGAGTTTTTTTTTTGTATAATAAGTTGGTTTACTATTCTTTGATGAGTTTTGTTTCCTAAATTCTGTCACTGTTTTTTACACGAACACACTGGTTTTTCAGAAATCCAGATCACTCGTTTTTCCCTATTTTGCCTGCTGTTTTCGTTTCTGCTTGAGTTTTCGATACTTACCTAGAGTTGATCTTGAAGGTTTCTACAAAACTATAAATAATAATATGCTTAATTAATGACTGATCTGCTTATCTTACCTTATTCAAAGTTTAAAAAAAAATTTAATCTAGTGCAATAATAAAAATTTCAAAAATGTAATTCTAAAAATAACAAATGATACACATTATATATCATGTTATATAAATATTCAACATACTTTGCTATAAAATATTTCTACATTTTTATGTTTGAAGGACGTAACAAATAATTTATCTACGTAACAGCAATTCGATTTTTTTTTGTGTAAAATAAACTTCAAGAAGTTTAACTTCAGTTACAGGATAAATGTTAAATAACGAAAAAGCGTTTAATTTTTCAAATATTTAAAAGGCGCTACTGCAATTTTTTTTGCATCTCATTGTTTACTTTACGCTCGATCGAGCAACGCTGTACTTTTTTTGTTTGTTATTCAAAGAAATTCTATACTTTATTAAAATGCAAATTCGAGTTACGCGGAAACGTGCACCAAGAGCCTTGAAAATGAGTGGAAAAATTTTATTATCACGTAATTCTCTGTTATCATCAGAGTTAATTAATACGCAAATTAATTAATATTAATCGGTCCAAGCACTCTATCCTCAAACAATTAAAACAATGTCAATAAGAACAAACTCAATAACTTCTTTTAAACCACTCAAAATCAACCTCAACTCACCCCACCACCATCTTAAAAAAAAAATCAAAACTCATCATATCTCCTCTTCCCCACAGGACAACGCCACCCTGTCGCAGCGTAACAACAATCTGAACGAGTACTACCAGTCGCTGCGCGACAACATGATCACCTTGCTGGAGCACGTGCGGATACCGAACTCGGGCCCAGGCGCAGCCGGCGGCCCAGGCAACGTCGTCGTCGGCCCAGGCGGCATCGTGCCCAGCGAAAAAATGGGTCATGAGAATTTCGACAGTTATTTGACGAAACTGCAGACTCTGTGCACCGCCGACGGCTACTGCGCCGATGAAGGACAACGGCCCATCTACGAGACGGTCAAGACGGCGCTCCAGGACTTCACCGTGCTGCCGACGCCCATCTGAGACCATCCGCATCAGGGCCTCTACAGGCGCAACGATTACGCGTAGTATTAAGGCGAGCACCTGCCGAGCGAGCTGGCGTTGGCCGCTGATGGCGTTGAGATTGCTGAGCGCTGGTCTTGTAGATGATTGCTTGGTTGTATTTGTTATTGAGAAGTTGAGGAGTTTGGGTTTTGTTTAGAGATTGAGTTTTATAAGAATTTTGAATATTGAAAAAAGATTTAATATTTTTGCTTTATTTGGAATAGCTGTTAGTGTATCGGTACTTTGTAAAAAAATAGGTATACTTTGTACTTCGTAAAGAAGATATATTCCACTCGTAACGAGTGAAAATACTCGCTCTTTTTTAGAAGAGCGCTTGAATTTTTGCTCCATCTTCTTTCGAATCTGTTAATCATTAAAACAATAAATTAATCCCTGAAACGGAATAATTTAAAGCATATCCTGCTATTTATACAGTACATTCGTAATAAAAGCAATAATAAATAAAACATCTGTTTCTCGCGCAGGTAGATAGCTTTACTCTGAATTATGAAATTATTTTTAATTGCCGCACTTAATGTGCAATTCTGCATAATTTACTTAGGTAATATTTATGTAATTTACGTTTCGATTATCACTCGAAATTAATTTACCGTCATTATGAAACCAAGTACAGAAACAATACACCCAACGATTCCTCGCCTAAATCCGCAACTTGTAACTCGAGCACAGCTCGACGTTCTCACAAAACGTCATCTCCAAACATCGTTATATGTATATCATTTCCGTGAGATTATTTCAAGAGCACCGCGGAAGGTGTAAGCAATCTCCGCGTGCGTCAATAGCGGCCAGCGCTAGCCGTAATCAAGCGCATCGTTACCAACCGAGAAGCGAAAACGAGATCGCCGCGCGCAGCTCAGAAGCGTCGCCTCGGCGAGATAACGGCGATAGAACCGTTCGCCGCTGAAAAACGCGCAGCGATAACAATGCGCGTCTCGCGTGGCCGGATGCGCCGTTGTTGCTCTTATTTTTACATAAATCCGAAAGCTTGGCTTGACGCGGATAGAAAGGTGATAATTCGTCTCGCGCTTGAAGGTCCGCGGCTCTGACGCTGATCGAGGTAGGAGAGAGAGATGGCCCCTTCATTATACGCGAGTGTATTAAGTGTAAAAAAATTATCAATGAGAAGGAAAACGTGGGCTAACTGCCGACATACAGACGCTCCAGGGGGTGGCCGCCCCTCCCCGTGCTCAATTTTGACATTTTCCGAGATGAAAAAAGAAGGAAGATGAGAGGGACGCGACGTCGACGTTCTTTTTGTACATAATTAAGCGTATACAGCGCGTCACGCACGAGGCAGTTTTACGAAGTATACTTGTAAATAAAACATAATCGTAAGCAAGAAGTAACTGTAAGTCGTTTATATTACTCGAAACAATGAAAAAAAAATTAAAAAAAAATGGTGAGGCAAAGAAGCAAGCACACCAAAAGTAACGAACAAAACACAGAAAGAGAGAGGCGGAGAAAAAGATGATGAAAGGAGTGGAGAAAAACGTTATACGGTTATGCGATAAGGCATGTAAAAAAAGTTCTAGCTTAGCTGTATATCGATCCTTACTTGCGCTTAGATTTTAAATATCGTGTAACTATGACTATTATCGTCCACACACACAAAACAATTACACATACACACACCCCCCGTTCACATTACCGCTGTTTATCTCTGTCACGGCTGCTGCGCCGGCGCGCGTCTCGCATCTGAAACGCGCGGCGCGCGAGCTTTAATTAATACTATTATTGGGTATCACCGTATTAACCATTTTAACATCGATAAAAGAGTGTGAGAGCGAGAGAGGCTAGAGCCAGCTGCGCGACTGTTCATTGTTAACTTATCATCACTTCGAGGCAGTTCGTCATACCGTGTATCGTGTATATGTAGAATAACCGACGCTCGAAGAAGTATATATGAAAAGTGTCCGAGAGAAGCGGCGTCTTGCGAGGACAGAGAAACGGTGTTTATAATTTGTAAATATTAATATATAACTTGTATCAAGAAGGAAAGAATTTAGCGAGCTTCTCTCGGCGTGTGTGGCGCGTCGCGCGCGGTTCGCTGCGAATCTTTATATGGTCAGTATTATATACGTTGTGTGTTGATTCGCGCTTTTATTCGACTGCACGCGCGCGACTCCGGTTCGTGGAACACGCGTGATGATGGCAAATCGCCGCCGCGACGTAAGGTCGAGGGAGAAAAAAAAAAGAATAAGAAGAAGGCGATTTTGCGGTGAATCGCGCGCCGAGTTGCGTCACGTCCTGTTAACGATTCAGCGCTGGTCAATGACTGAGTGTGACGAAAAAACGAATGTTTGATTAGCGAGGAAGAGGAACCTTTATTGCAAGTCGGTGTAGGTACGCTGGGAAGAGGGGCAATGGAAAAAGGTGCAATCATATAAGGAAACATTTTCCGATGAAAAATCAACAGAGCTAGTGATGTTTTTAGTCGTTTTTTTTTTAGAGTTTTATATTGTTTTTCTTTGTGCATACGTCGATTAAATTCGTTGTTCGTATGAATGTTATGTATTTCAATGATTTGTATATTTTAAATCTTTTTTAAGTATTTTCGTGTGATTTCTATAAGAATGGTTTTTTTACGTGCCTTACAAAGATTTTATGATTTACGATTATATACTTTGTACACATTGAGTCTTTCAAGTTTGAGTATCATTGGTCTCGCGCATAATGTATCATTGACACTTCGTCGAACGAAAGAGACACACAGTCTCAAAGTGCAATAACCGAAAAAAAGTATGTCAATTGCATTGCACTCGATTTTTTCCCCGCTCTGATATAGGGTTCAGTATACCCGGCTACAGTGATATTTAGAGTTTATTGAGACATTTAAAATACTATTGAAATTTATCGTAATAGGCGTCTATAAGTTACTTGCGTACATGGTTTTTACCTGTGTATAATGCCACGACGATTTGTTCATTATGTACCGAGGCGATCGGTGTTGGGTGATTAATAATGCACTAGTCAATAATTTATTGTTATAAGTAAACTTTTTATCTGACTGTTTTTTTTTTCACTTTATCATAGATTCTTTTTTATTGTTATGTATATTATATACATTTTTCTACATGCTGCGATAAACCAAGTTTGTCGATGTACGTGTACGGCTTTGTTACCTTTTTTGTTTATCTGAGGTATTTTAAATGAGTAAACAATCAAATAGAAACAATAAGCGATAAGGAAATCTTATGAAATCTTACAATTGCGTAGGTGAATAATTGAATATTTATTAAATTGAGAAGTATTAAGTATGGGAATTTTAAATACCTTGGATAAAAGGACTTATCTTTAAGTTTCGATAATCATTCATACTTATTAACCATTTTATTCATCTTGCACTGTGACTTATCTAATTAATGTTTTTACGAAGAAAGCAGCAAAAGCTTCTATCACTGTATTGTTGTTGAATGAAAACTGAGTATACGTGGGATTCATCGTAAAATAAACGAAGAAAAAATTAACAGTGCGCGTTCCTCTATTTGAAGAAAAAATCCAACTTATATGATCAATTGTATATGACCGTGCTAATAAAATACGCTGTGTTATGACAACTCTAGTCAGTAACGATAAAAAAAATGGCTTAGCGTTTATTATTGTACTTTATTACATTCCATTATCACGTGATGTGTATTCCATTAATTGATTTACGATTTAATTGGTGTAAAAATAATTTGGCAGATGAATTTGATGTTGATACTTTGTTTATACCTCCGTGCTGCTAAAAAATTCAATGTTTTGAAAATCTTTCTCAATGAAGTGAAATTTTACCGGTTTAAAACGGGAAACATTCTATATCAAACAACGACGTCAAATCAGAAAATATCATTTTATTTTTCGAATCAATCAAGATTAATTTAAAATGAAGTTAAAAATCGATCCTCTGCCTCTCCGGCACTCACGTTTCCTTTTGAATTAGCATAAAATTTCACTTCAAACAAATAAGAGAACATTTTCAACGCAATCGCCAACAATTTGCGATCGTATCGAGATCACGCGCTGAAAAAAAAAGGAGAAAGGCAAACGAGGACGCGAGAGCCGAGCGACGTAGGCTTATTAGAGAGGCAAAAAAAAATGAGTCTACGCGGATCAATTTTTCATTTTCGTCTTTCATAATTCATCGTTTCTGCGCTCCGGTATTTCCGCGCGCGCGCGCGCAAGTAGCATTGTCGCGTGTGCAGCGTTTGATTCGCACTGATATTCATCGATTTTACGATCGCGCGCGTGCACGCGTCCTTGACGTTAATTGTTGCGTGCATGTGTCCGTGTGATCCGTATACACGCTTACCTTGTTACTCTGCTCTCGCGCGTCTCTCGCAGCATTGGAATAACGCGGCGAGTAAAAAAACAAAAAATGAAACGGAAACTGAAAGGGCCAATTTTTGGTGAAGGAAGGAAATGAAATCAAAACCGTTGACGATACACGCACATAGGGAACTACCGCGAGATCCGTATCAGTCGTGCGCGTTTATAGGCAAATTAAAAGCTAGGGCGTAATGAGAGAACTGTGAGAATTAAGATTTTTACCACTGCTATATGCAATTATAGAACGTGATATAATGTATATACATAAATAAAAAAAAATAAGAAGTAGCGCGGAATGAAAGATCAATTATTTACACGACGGTACGGTAGTGAAAGCGAGAGAGTGAGAGAGAGAGAGAGATAGTGTATGACAAGCGACGCGCTCACGAGATCTTAAGAAGAAAACAAACAAGCCAATGGAGAGAATAAGAAGCGCGCGAAACAACGCGGAGAGTGGCAGAGAAACGAATGTTTGTCGTTATCGTGGAAATATACTTTAGCCAGCACACACCGTCTAGTGGGAGTAAAGCGATTATAAAACAAATTTTAGAGAATAGCGACTAGTCTGAAGTGACAATTAAGATTAAAGTCGTCGAAGTCAGAATGGAAAATGGGAAAAATAAAAAATAGTGCGTTACTACGTAAGCACGCGCGCACGCGTAGTGACTATTCGTTCTTTCGTTACCTCGTCGTTTTCTGCATTGTAACGACACGAAAACACGTACACAAATATTGAAAAAGTATACGCGAGAGATCATCGGCTGTTGGCGGCCGAGGCCGAAATTCTTTTTTCGGCCCAGAAAAAGCGGAGAGCGTGCGAGGAAACGAAGGACGGGAGAAAAAGAAAGAGGGAGCGAAGAGACGATAAAAGTACTGCCTGCTTCTTATCGTATACGTTTGAGAAGTGAGAATTAAGAAAAGAAAGCAAGAAAATAAAAAAATAAAATAAAAGTATTATCAGTATGTGTGCTCGCGGTGCGCGACGACAGGCCAACTGTTGCTGAATTTGTAACGATGATTATATTATATATATCATTGCCCTCCCCCCGCCCCATGTCGATACACGTCGTTACCTTTTTTCGTTATATTTATTATCATTAACATTATTATAATTATTATCACTATTGTTGCGGTTGATAAAGTTCTACGAGACATAAGTTCAGCAATATGCTTTAAGTCATAAGTATAAATGTTACTCTGATTGAATAAAGCGTATTTATCGATGAAAGAAAAAAATTTGATAATTTCGAATCCCTTTTATTGTTTTATGCTTGACTTTTTATTTTTAAAACATTACGCCACAATTACATTCATAGCTGATATGAATTTATCAAGTTTAGGATAAAAGTAATTACGTAGAAAGTATTATTATTTTATTTTTAGTATTCTTTCTTTTGTTTGAAGAAATTATCGTATTATTCAGGCTGAGTAAACTGATAATTCTGTAATCATTAATAAATAAATATTGCAAAAAACGTGCAAAGCAAATTTATAATTTTTTATACGTTTTCTTCCGCTAAGTCCAGATACAGAATGTAAAGAAAGTTATAATAATATAAAATAATCAAAGGCAAAAAACTGTTTTTTCTGTTTATCTTTAAAATTACTGCATTTTTATGCGTGTCCACAAAATTTTTATTACATTTTATCATATTGTGAATCACCGAGCATATTACCTTCATATTTTATTGACGCGCAAATAACAATTTGAAGCAATAAATTTTATCTTTACAGACGATTTCGTCTGCGGCAACAACAAATTTAACGCTCCATTGAAAGCCGAGTATATCACTTAAAGCTAAATGGGGAGATGAAGAAAAAAACCAAAGAAAGACAAAGCAAGGTGTATAAATATTTTTTCATCAATATATTTATATCTCTCATCATTAAAAAAAGAGTCTTACAGATATAATCTTGCAAAACGTCGTTTAACTTACGCAACTTATGCTTACAACATTATAAAATATATATCACAATAAAATGGACGTGTGTTTACGGGTGAACTCATCGTCATAATCGTCGTCCTCACAATCACCTCTCGGATTCGTTCTCGTTAGTTCGCGTGCGCGCGTGGGCGCGCGCGCATCTAATCGTCCGATCAAGTCTCTCCGCATTCTCATTCGACACGTCCCGAAAAAAGCAAATACATCGCGTCTTCGTTAACCGCTGTACAAACGTCAAAACAATTCGCATACACTCGCCTGGCGATCATCGGCTTTTCAAGCCAGACGTCGTTCTTCTACATTCGTAGCCATACAAAGCTTCGTAACATGATTCGCGTGGTGGGCTCGTCCTCGACGAGTACAGTAGGATGTGTACACGCGACAGTCGAAGGACTCTTAGAAGAGTTCAACGCTTACATCATATAAAAAAGAATTGAGCGTTAGGTCCGAGAAGAAGGGAGAGAAAGCAAGAGAGAGAGAGAGAGAAAAACCGTGAAGAGAAGCTTAGAGCCGGAGGCAGCTTTTTTCGGCTCGCGTGCGTGTTGCGCTTAAAAGCTAATCAACTTTACGAAGTCAATGTACTCTTGAGACCGTTGGCTGCACTCGCCGCTCTTTTTCGTCCATATTGCATACAGACCTTTTTCTCGCAGCTCTCTTGCGCGCCTGTCACTCTCTTTCTCATTCTCTCTCTCTCTCGCTTTCGGCAGATATGTATTGTAAATCTCGATAAGTAGTGCAGTTGCAATGGTGTCGACACACCGCGCGACGACAGCCGCCCCCGCGCGCGCCGCCGCTGCAGTTCCTCGTCGCGGTTTCTCGCTTTGACTAGAGACGAGCACTCTGTTAACATGTATACTTTCTTCGTTTACGCACGCATTCGCTCGCTTTGTCGTTCATCAAACGTTCTTTCGCACGGTATTCACGCGGTTTCACCCTTTTTTTTCGAGGGCGATTTAATTTAGATGAATATCGAGTCAATATTTGCTAAATGCATGTTTATACGTCACGCTAAATATGCTTTAGAATTGAAAGACTTTGGATTGAAACGAATTAGTTGTTATTAAAATTGTATAAATATTTATTGAAATATTCCTAATATCGCGCATTTAGTTACAAATATTAAATACGCGTATCGATTTCAATCATTCCCGTTAAATATTTATTTTAATACCACTAAAACAAGATATTCATTTGAATTAAAAAGACCCGAAAAAAAATTTCTCAGCGCACATTTATATTCTTTCTCACAAATCCCGCAGCTTTTCATCACTCGCAAATATATGTATACGCATATAATACTCGAACCGCTAATTTCCTCTAACACATCTACGTGCGTCCATTATTATATCAATGAAGGGGAAGCGCATTTTCGCCCGCAGGTTAATTTTCTGCGCGAGCCTTCGTTCATCGTCTATACACGTATTTATACTTATTTCTCAATCAAATCTTCTCTTCTCTAGGGATATGTATATTTATAAATTATGTACACGTGTCGCGTCCGACTCGCGGCACGCCTGCGCCGTGGCGAGAGCGTTCGTTAAAAATTTTTTCTCCACTTTTCGTCGTCATCGTCCTTGCGCTTTTTGTTTGTTCCGCTTGCGCGCGTGTTGCACGAAGATGTTTTTTTCATTCTCGTTTTCGATGGCTTTGTCTTCTCAGCCAGCTAGAGCGGAGTCGCCCTGAGTCCCGGTCGCGAGAAGCGCGAGGCTTCCGGCACAAAGCTTCACCTGCAACAGGGAAAACGAGGATGTTGCGTTAATGGAGATGCTAGATGGAGTTGCAGCTGCTGGTCACGCTTGCTGAATCGGATTAGTTGGCGTTTCGGAGTTAAGCTTTGTGGGCAAGGTGAGCGGTTTGGAGAGTGCTTGGAAACTTGATTTTTAGTTGGAAAAGAAATTGTAGGAGGGTAATTGTAGTACAGTGAATAGTGGTTATTTTTGCCGTTTGCAGAAATTCGAATCTCAATGATTTTAAGAGGTTTCCAATAACTTTTTAACATAGTATAGCAATTATATTTTTTTAAATATTAAAATTTTATATTCTTAGTACAATGTGATAATATATATATTGGTCTGAAAATATTCAATGTGTCAACTGTGATATTCCATTAAAATTAATTATTGTAATCACTTTTATTAAATTTTCTAGATTGAAAATCCGACAGGTCCCACGACTAAATTTAATAACTTTAACCGTCCCACAATCAGTTTTCTTAATTCCGCAATTTTTCCGACAGCAATTATCGCGATGGTCTATTAAGATAAGAAATCTAATAACAATTTTTATTCCACTAAATGTTCCACCGTAATTTATCTCCCCTCGCGGTAATCATAATTAAACCTCTAAAATCATTAACCAGAAACTAATTTCCTCTAACAAGCGACGCTTTCTAAGACACTCAGCCAACCCAAATCACCACCAGCCGAACTCTAAAAAACAAATAAAAAAAAAATCGATAAAACTCACCTTGCGTAAGGAGGCGGCGGCGTGAGGGTGGGCGGCTCGCTGACCCCACTGGTCGCCGGCACGACTATCCCGACGACGACCGCGCCGGGTATCGTGTGCTCGATCGACAGATTCGAGGCTGCGCCGATGCTCGCCCGATGGTGGCTCGTCGAGCGGGCGAGCTGGCCCGGGTTCAGCTTGATGGCGTCGTCGTAGCTGGGCGGCGCATCGGCCACAGCCTCGTAGTCTGGTGGCTTCTGACGGGCTCCTGAGGACGGCTCCTCGATCGAGATCACGTGGATCGGATCGTCGATCTGAAAACAGAGGGAGATGATAGTTAGAGTTGTGATTTTTTTTTATTTAGTTTTATAGCTATTGTTAGTTTATATGAAATGATGGTATCGTTTATAAAAAGCTCCGTGACCAAAAGGTTTAATATGATTTATTCTTGCAGAATAAGTCTGCTATCGATCTGCTAACATAATTGGACGGATAATTAAATCGATTCAAGAAAGGTAGGAATATATAACTCATCGCCGACATCTTCGCTCAATCAAAGTAGACAAATGAATAATTATCCTCGACTGAATAGCCGCTATCGACCCGCTCGGTCCATTAATAGAAATCATATCCACATCAAAGTATATTAAAAAGGAATTCAACGCCGAACCGGTGCAACAAACTCATCAGTATAGCCTCGAAGTCTCAGCTCTTAATACCCCCGCGACTTTTTGCAAATCGGCCATCTAAATAATGAGCGCGCGTCAGCCCTGATGCTCAGTCTATAAATAAAATGAATATAGATATATAGAGCAGCAGTCAAGCTAGAGAACACACTTATTTTCACGCCGTGCAGTTTACGAGCGAGCGAGCGAGCGGGAGAGATGTCATAGCGGATAGCGGAATAGAGGATGTACCATGCCGACCACCAACGCGTCGCGCAGCGCGCGCTCTTCTTTTTATTTTTAGCTGACATTTATATTCCTCGCCCTTTCGTACAAGTGGCAACTAGGCTGCGCTTAGTTGCTGAGAAAAAGAAAGAAGTAGCTAGCGCAGGGCGCAGCAGGTAGGCGTGTTGCGCCCAGGTATATAGCGTCGAAGGTATCTATAGTCGTGCCAGCGATAAATATAGAAGTGAATTTATACTTCCGGGTGAATATCCTTTGCGCGCGGACGCGCTCAGAGAGACGAGCTCGCGATTGTGTAACCCTGTTTTGCTGTAAGCGCAAGCGGTGAATCCGGGCCGCTCTGAAGAAGCGTTTTAATTATTTTTTTCTTGGGAATTGGTGGAGAGAGCCGAGTGGATGGTTAGACTTTTTTGCGTGTGTTGGCTTTTGCAGAGGTTTAAGGTTTTTCGTGATGGATTTTGTATACCGATTGGTATTAAGAAGAATGTTGCTAGTGTATTTTCTTTTAGATTTTCTATTTTCTTTACTTTCGTCCATGTCATATTTATTGATTACAAGTGTTTTAAAAATATTTTAAAAGTATTTTTTTTACAATTAAAAAATTTTTTAAAGAGAGCTATAATAGAATTATATTATTTTATTTATCAGAGATTGATATTATCTCATTTTGTCTTGACATTAAAGTGCATTCATTACTGTAAAGATTTAAATACATCCAGAGTATTTATTTATTCTCTTATGCATAAAGCGTAGAGACAAATATGTAACAAAGAGCTCTGTATACTTCCACAACGATACCTGCGCTTTAGTTAGTAACGTAGTATTGATTAACGTTAAATATTCATAATCTTTGACTATCGTACCGATATAGTATTTGAGCAAACTGATTTTTTAACCATTAATATTGATCGTATATTTATCTTTTTTTCCAATCAGAAAATTTTATGCATTAATTAAACTTTATTCTTCTCTTTATTTTTATCGCTAATACACTAATAACACACAAATTTTAGAACTATTAGAAACTATTCATCAATCCCCACATAAATAGATTACCTAAACCCCTAAACTCTTCTCCAACAAAAGCTGCATACACCAAATTTCCGAAATCTCAATCCCAATCCACCCACGAGCCAAGCCAAGAATATATCAGCGTCCACAAATTAACGTGGCCCAATACAAAATTACCCCTCGTCAAAACAATCAAGCTCTCCGCGGCAGCGCAGCAGCCACCGCTCAAAGGCCACTCGCCTCGGATTTTATAGGTGCAAAAGCCTCGGCGGGCCAGGAAAAACAAACAGAACCGATCGGCGCGTATATAAACGCCAGCTCGAACAGAGCCTCTCGGGCGCGATTTATTTGCAGGACTGGAGGCTTCGAAAATGCCTGCGCGTCGAAGAAAAAAAAGCAATAGCGGATTCAATGAGTGCGACGCTGAGTGAGCTCGGTCCATCGGCGCCGGCGCGTGAAACTACGTAACGGACGTCCGAGCGCGGCTTATCACGTGCCGTCGGCTTTTGCTGTCCGAGTATCGAGGAATTGAAAAGCTCTTTTTCCGAGGGTACTGTGGAATCGGACTTTTTGCTTGGCTGAATTTTGCGATAGTTACGAAATAAGACTAACGGTTATGAAAGAGACGGGGTTCTCGAGCTGAGCTGGATGCAGTTTGTTATTTTAGTTTTGTGTTGGATGAGATTTGGGGTTTTTCTTTGTTGAATTTGGTTAGTTAGCGCGGTGTGATGCATGAACAGTTTTATGAATTTTGATTGTTTTTAAAGATTAAAATTGTAGCGGTTGGCTAGCTAGCGAAAATCAATTAGTTTTACGTAATCCGCTTTTGCGCGATGTCAGAATTTTTGTAATATTATTTCATGCAATACTGATCCAGTGATTGAAAAAGGTTGAAACAAAGTATAATTATTTTTTAATCGCGTTTTGAAATTAATGTAAAAAAATCGCTTCTATAATGTAATGAAAGAATGTCAGTCTAAGAAAATGTTATTAGTTTTTCATAATTTTTTTTAATGATTTAGCAAAGAAATCTAATCTTTGTTCATTAAAAAATGTTTTTAGTATGAAAAAAAAAACTGCTATATTTCATTTTTAAAGCGAGCAAAATTCTGCTTTGGCATTCAGCACATTTGCATAATTAGAGATGGAGATATCCGATTACATATTTACGGTGCAATTTAATAACCACATGTTCGTTTGTTCTATATCAATCTGTCGTTTTTGCAGTGACTCAAAGCTTTAGGAAATTTTGTATGATAGGTTTACTTCATAAACTTATAAATGGCGATGAAAATATCATAAATTCAACTTAATTAACTTTTTAATCAACCATCATTTTTTATTTAATTTGTTTTTTAACTAAAATTACTTGTGGTCATTGTAAATAAATACATATATAATTATATTTAATAAAATCTACGTTAAATTATATTTTTCCTCAAATATTTAGAGCGCACTCATCATTGATAAAGGTAGGGGGCTCGAATTGAGGTGTATGACGCAGTTGATAAGAAGCGTATTTACTTTTTAACAAAAAAGCAATGGATATTTGCTATTCGTCATCGGCAAACAAGACTTGCAAATCAAGAATCAACGGCTGAACTCTCGTGAAGACATTAAAATTTTTTACTCCTTCTTCGTGATACGACTAATTAAAAGAGTAACGCCTCCCCGTGCGCTCACGCTTCGAAATCTTTCATTATATTTGCGAACAACCTTGACTGACGCGACGAAGAGAAAAAAGAACACTATGTACACACTAAAGTAGCAAACAATTTCGTGCACATTTTTCAGACACTGGCAACGCAAGTGATAACAAAATTGCGTCAAAACTTTTTGGTTATTCACAGTAAGAACAAAGACGTTAAGAATAGTTGTTTTGTTATGTTAAGTAAGGCTGATTAGAAGCTTTTACTGTTTCAAGAATAAAAAGGAGTACTCGATTTTACAAAAAAAGTTTTAATAGCCACTAACGTGCGGTCAATACAATGAAACATTAATTTCATTTAATGCCTAGTGTGTAATTGAACGTTTAAGACACACATTAAAAAAGAAAACTTATTGTTCGACTAAAGCAATTTGCTATCGGTAAACTTTGGCTCGATGTAAAACAGTAGGTAAGTCATACGCACATACACAAATGCGGTTGCACGCGAGGAAAGGAAAAACGAATAACCGCCACTTTTGCTCGATATCATGTGCTCGTGCGGCTCTAAGTACCATTTCAATTTTATACTTATTCGCGTAATAAAAAACTCCTCGATAATTATCGAGAACTCCGTTCAATCGTTTCTTTATAAGATTAACAACGCTATCAATAAAAAAAACATAAGTGTTGATTCTGTTCGACAAAATCTGTTAGTTTTATCTAGTTTTATCGTATCACACAATCGCAAGTGACCGTATTCTAGAAATAACTGGATATGACGGAGGTGCTGTAAATCGTTTTACGTAAAATGCTATTGTTTAACTAGCCTGGAATATGTAACTTCGCGTAATATTTTTATATAATAAAATATTTTAAAATTAAAAATTAAATGACAATTAAATGAAAAACACGCAGGGAAAGTTTACCGTTGGAATATGATAGTTGTAATTAATTTCCAAATATGGATAACGCATTAGAGCCAGTTTGAGGTAGCTGCTTGCATCATTTTATATGTAGCTGCTTAGTTGATCGTAATTTATAAGTCTGAATAATTTATTATACTTTACGTAACATTTTGTTGTTTGATTTGCGCTAAAATTCAATGAGCACGTACAAATTTACGTAAATGCAAAATCCTCGCTGGAGAAAATGAACTTTTCCATGAATTATCAGATCTATGATTTACTACCCGCTATATCAGTGGTAGATTCGTGTCTCTAATCCATATCACGCGCTTTTACATCCTTCTTTACGATTCAATTTCTAAAATTAGTAACAACTTCATTATCAGGCTTCACTTTCGCAAATACCATTTACCGTAATCGCAATCCAAATTCAAATCGTCAAACTTGAACTCAAAACAACCATCGTTCACCCTCATCAATAAATCAACGAATTTTTCATCACTAAAGCGTAAAAGTAAAAGAACCAACCTGGGCAGTGATGGGATGCGAGGTTCGCTGCGTCTGCGAGCTGGTTCGCGTTGGCGGCGCGTGAAGCCAGCAACACATGGCGGCACATATGAGCAGGGCGCCGGCCACGATGCAGGCAACGCCGACGTACCGGACCGGCTCGACGTAATTCTCCGCCAAACCGAGCCAGTTGATGAGGGCTCCCACGCAGAGCAGGACCATGCCATATCTGTAGGGCCGCTGGGATCGTCTAGATTCTTCTATTGTCATTGCTGGAAAATAAAAGAGATTGTTAATTAGTTTTTTGTTGGTGATTTTTCAGAGCTGATTGAACATTTTATATTATTAAGTTTGTAGAATTATCGTTATTTGATAATTAATTAGTTTGCTTGTTCTTGTTTCTTATTTAATATTATAAACACTTTTTTTAAACTTTAATTAATTTCTCGAGCAGCCTAGGAACTTTAAAGGCCTTTCTGTATGCGAATTTTAATTAAGACATCGGATTCAAGATGGGTTCTCCGTTGAAAGACGTTTCCGATAGTTAAATAATAGATCGTCCGTAGAGCAGTTATAAAGACATCAAAGTCAATGAACAACGTACGCCTTGGAGCTTTCCTACATAATTCAGATTATCATTGAGAAATAAATTAACGGAGACATTATAATTTCATTACCCGCGCAGCCATGATACCAGCATTACGGCGTACCCTCCGACAAATCAACTACGCGCAACTTTAAAATCTCTAAATAATTCGATTCACCTATTATACAAAAGCGCGAAAAATCCATGCCTCAATTTCAAATTTAATTAGGTTTAGTACCATTGTATTCAATTCGTGCACGCGCTTGGCTTTGACTAATTTGACGAGTACAGTTCGGAGTACAGCTCGCTCGGCAATAAACTAAATAAAACGGCAAATGTGCATATAAACTGAAATGATTCATCGGTCCTCGTACCCACACGGAGTCGTATGATCGCCGATAAAGCCAGTCGACATTGTTGATCGGCCAATAAAGAGAAGAAAAAAAAAGCGTCGCTCGCGCGCAGATTAAAAGCGTACAATAAATTGCATATTAAATCTTGATGCGCGTAGCGGGTACCTACTCACATTTTGGAATCAATCTTTTTTTTCTCTCCTTCTTCTCTTGTGTTAAGGCTTGTCTAACGCGCGCAGTCCGTTCGTTATGTAATACGATTTTATCGATCGCAGCGATTTCACGGCGTTTTTTCCGTGTAAGAGACCGGCTAATCGCAAATGCAAAAGAGGGGATGGACTAAATGACATCGACGCTTCTTTGTATTTTTATTTCTGAATGGCTTTATAAAAATAAATCGACGCCGTGAGAACGAGAATGTTATTGACCTTCATTTTATTTTAATGCGACGCAAGAATTTTAATTATCATTTTGTCCGTAACACGCGTGGCGATCATATAAATTTGCACTATTTTTGATAATACTTTTTCAAACGACAGTCCCAGCAAGTTGAATCTTAAATGCGCATATCATTGCACCGGCGAACTTTCGGTAAATCCACGGTTTCTCGGGAACTCCCTAGCAGTCGAATTCGAAACTGCGAACTTATCAGTAATGCATCATGATAAGAATGACTTTCCGGGCATTTAAGAACCGAAATATTCAATCATGTTGTGCAATCGACTAATCAGCTTACACCATATTCCTTTCTTATATTTGTTTATCATCATTTTCATACTCACGAAAATGCTATGGAAAATTTCTTTCGATAGTCGGCATTCTCTAGAAATTAGTCTCGCTTATTCAAGTGATAATTATAGAGTCAAGTGTATTCGTATAATCCATATGTACAAGCTTACAAATAAAATTCTAATATGTACAAGTATACCTAACATTATATGGATCACAGACGTGCGAGTAATCGTTCACAATAAAACACTAAATAAAGTAAACTTTCCATACCAACAGCCACAGTACTATCCCAAAAAAGTCAACCCCTCAATTCAAAAAAGCTCGTCGCAAGCCTGACCCGAATCCTCTTCAAATTCGAGTATGACTCGGCACGATGACTCGGCGTTAATTTTCATCAGATTAAGAATCGTCGGGAGCCGTCCCCCCGTCGTTCGATTCACTCCCTAATAAATCAAATTGTCCCACTCGTCAACGTCGAGCGCGCGAGGCCGACGACACCCGGCACCCGTATTATACACACATGCACTCGGAAATCGTGAAAAGAGCATCGCATTGAGGGCCGATGTAGGCCAGCGACTCGCGCGGCCGAACAATGAAGAGCCGAGAGCGAAGGTGTCTTTCTCGCAGAGGTGATGCCAAGAGCGGGATAATGCGTCCCTAAAGAATCTTCGCGTGACGCGCACCTATATACACAAGTACGCGCGTCGCTCCGCTGAGACTCTTTTTTTTCCGCTTTGTTCCGCAGACGTGACACGCCGGAGGCTCTACGACGATATACGACTTCTTTGTTTATTTTTCCGTGCTCTCCTGCTTTCCGAGTGGACGCCGGTTAATTTAGCGCGAAGACGCGTTACGGCTGGTAATTACCATGCGTAATTAGATAATTAAGGCGCGCGGGATCGTTTAACGGTGGCGAGGAGAGGTTGCATGAGCTTTGCCGATTCGTCGCCCCCTTTTCCTTTATCATTTTTACAAAGCTTGCTTTATTTGCAAATTGGAATTTGTGCGAGTGTGCGCGTGATGGACGTGCAAAGTTGAAAGATGCGGAGAGCTCACATGCCGTGTTTACACACGACAGGATGAATCCCACACGAGGAAAAAGTCTGGCTCGTCTATCAAGCTGTGTGCATACGAATTGTAAATTATACGGTCACACAGAGATCACTTTTGAAAGAGGATAAAATTTATATTTTGGATTGCTGACGACAGTTCTTTTTTAAGATTATAATTTTTTTATGATTGTTATTTCACGTAAGAAAGCGTATGGTTTTTATACGTGGAATTATTGATTGCAAAATTTTATTCTTAAAAAATATTTGCTTGGTATTCTCAAAGCAATAATTCTTCTTTACTTAACTACGAATATTAGATTTTTCCGAACTAACAGCTAGATAATTATTTAATGAAATAGATACGGCTATAGTCAAGTGCGAGAAAGAAAGACAATGGTTTATTGACTAGAGGTAAATACTTAAGACTTGTTATTAAGTTTTCTAGAAAATTCGGCATCGCGTAGAGGTATTCAGAAAAAACAAGATTGTGCTATTGGCTCAATGTTATCTTGTAATCGTGTGTCTTCGCCATAAGTAAAATTATTCGACGCGTTGAATTCCTCGCCATTGAAAGCGACGAAAGAAATTAGCTCAACTGGTTTGCAACTGGTTCAATCTGCATTGGGTTTCAAAGTACGGTTTTATTGATGTCTTTCTAGGTACAAGAAAACAGCTTGACTTCAACGCTGGACGGTCCTTGATCTATTTAACTTTGTCAAAGGTGCAATTCAACAAAATTCATTGAAATTGCATTTGAAAAGTTAACTTTTACTCTATTTAATAAAGTACTCTGCGACGGAGTAATTTTAGTCGTTAATAAATGTTGAAAACAGTACTTTCAAAAAATGTTCGATTCAAATGCAAATTTTTTGAGATATCTTTCGAAACCGAGTAATATGGGAAGCCACAAATTTTTGCATAATTTTATGAACATTCGATAACTCTACAAGGCTACAATACACATGAAACCATCTTATCGCAACACACTATAAATATTGGCTCGAAATTTGATTAACTAATTATTCTCGCAGCGCTCGTTATCGGCCTTTATGGCTACAAAGTATTCGCATAATGGAACACGTGCGAATATTGATGCGAAGCACGAAAAGCGATCGATGTCTGCCGCCTATCACGCCTTTGGCGTCTCGTGAGACGCTTTATCAGTCATTAAGAAATGCAAATGATGAAAAAAAAGCACGGTGTAATTACAGCACGCAACGTTTTATGATACGCCTCTCGAGCGCTAAGTGCGCCTGTGCGTATATATACATTGGTGTCGCGTTTACCTGTGTAGGCACCCAGCCTCGAGAATAATAATTTCCTCCTCCATTTTCGCGACAACGGGGTTATGATAATGTTTGATGTAAAAACAATTTGTCTATGAACTGATTAAAATATTTATGTTTTTTCAGCGTTTAATTGAAAATAATGATTTTTGCCTTTGAAGTGAGGGCTATATTTGATACCTGAATTTACGAATATAAAACTTTTGGGATGATACTTTTTAAAGCTTCGGGCTGTTATAATATTTATACAACCTTTTGCAAAAATTATGGGTAATTATACAGAACTTTTAACCTTTCGGATAACCGTTTTTCCTAATTTATATATTTTTACCATTTGCATGCCGCAAATAAACTAGACTGATTTTAAAATCTTTAATTTGATCGAGAAAATGAACATTGAAGTTAAGATAAGGGTACAGTTATAGCATAATGTAAAAACGCACACCAAAAAGGTGTAATTTTTGCAACATAAAATTAGACTTTTACGAATAATCTTTCACACTTTATGTTGCAAGAGTAATTAAATGGGAAATAAGTTTAAAGTTTTGTATTGATGCCGCTATATTAAAATAAAAATTTAGGATCAATAAATCTCTTTAATTTAAAAGCTTAAAAGACTTTTTGAATCAATTGGCTTAATTGGTAGACGAGTAACTTTTACGTAAATTATTCCAGTCACGAGTTTTCAGAATTCGATCTTGTTTGCTTTATTTCAGACGTGCTCGAAAAAAGAGAACGCTAATATCAGTATCGAATAGAATACACATTAAAATGCAAAGAATTCACAGAACGGTTCAATCCCATAATCAAGTCAATTAATTAATTAATCAATGTAATTGCAACCCTTACCAACGATCATAGACATTAAAAACCCCTAATGAATAAAGAAGGCTATTCACCAGAAACCCACCCTAAAAAACCACCCTCAAATATTTCATAGCCAAGCAATTACCCAGATCGCAGCGCCAAATTCCATACTTTACATTATTCAAAGCGCCGTATCCCAAGCGCTCAGCGAAAATTTCATTTAGACGAGCGAGCGCTGATAAATGCTTAATCCAGCCGCTCAGCGAGCACCAAATAAAGACCTGTACCAACAACAACAACGTCGCCGACGAGCCAGGCATGCGAGAACAAACACTGAGAGGAGGATAGTACAGCGCGCGCTATCACGCACGCAAAATTAATTGTAATTTCGAAACGGCACGTATATATGGCGCTGCATGAAGCGCTGATGCGCCCAAGGACGCCGCGTGCTCTCGGCTGTTTGCCGTGGGCAAATCTTTAACAGGAGAGTTGGCTGAGGCTCGCGAGAAGATCCCGAGCGTTGAGGAAGATGCGCGCGAGCTTGCGAGATTGATGGTTGGGTGGATGGAATTATTAGGGGGTATTAGTGGATTTGCGTGTCTATTGTAAGATTTATTTTTTATTATAGGTTGGGATATTAGTTTAGTTTTCTGGGCGGTGAATGTTACCCTTTTTGAAATTTGAGCAGCCTTGCGAGTAAATCGTTATTTCCGGCACGTGTCGGATTTATTTCGCATCTATTATTCAGTAAATTGTTGAATATTGATTTAAATTTCTATGAATATGAAAATATCTAGTAGGAAACAATTAACTGCTATTAACAGTTAATGGTAAAATAACTTAAAATCGATCATTTAAATAATTAATTTTTCTTTAAAAAATTACCTTACGGACTTGAATGTAATCATTACTTTGCACTTAAATATAAAGCATGCCTAGGCATTCCACAAGAGAATTTATACAAATTGTAATAAAGCTAAATTACTTGAAATATATAAGAGCCAAGCATTCAGTCAGAAATGCAGGTCTTAATTATGCCTAGTCGCTTGGAAAATTCTTTCGAAATTCTTAACACGTTGTGACGATGCGTTACTGAGCCAATTACAAACGGCACCCTACCCACGCTGTTAAAATCTAAAAGAGAAAGCCGAAGAGAGTAAACCATATTTTAGTCTGGTATGTATATGATTTCCTCCTTTAGTAAATGAAAAAATTTGATCGCGTACAAGTATAGCTATTCTTCTTCAAACGAAACTGCAATTGCTACATGACGGAAAGAAAAAGAATAATAAAAAAAATCGATGGTATTCTGTTGTGCATGCAATTTCGAGCTTAGTAATAGACTGTTCTATTACAGAAATTTACACGATAATGTACTACTTATATGGAAAGCGATAAGTATGTGACGATCTTTACAGCGCTGTAAATATTTTATGTAATTCGTGAATTGAATATGAATTTATGAGAAATATAAGAAATTAGAACTTCTAAGAAGAGCACTTATAAAAATTGATCAACCTCTTTTTCATTTATAGAATAACCTTCAGAAAAAAAGAGCATCGGCCATTGAACTTTTGTCTAGAATAAATAATGATTTCTATCCCGCAAAAAAAAAATGTGCGTGTATTGATCGTTTTAAAAAACTTTGAAACTTTAATGACGATACAAGTCATTATTTATGCTCGAAGAGCGCATTGACATACTTTAATTTAAACAACTTACTCTATTAAACAATTATACGACCTATTATACTCTTAGGTCAACAAATAGATAATCTAAAGTCTTTTAATAAGCCTCTCCTCCAATTAACGAATAATAATATCTAACAACAACAATAATAATAATTATACGATAATTAATGTAAGTTTCAAAGGCAAACGGCAGCGCAACAAAGCGGAAAAATTCGTTTAAAAACGGCCAGAGCCCACTTCGCTTACGCTGAAAATTAGAAAAGCTAACAATGATACGCTAAATGATAAAGCGGCTGCCTGCCGGCGGTTATCTTTTCGCACGTTTCAAACACGTAAGAAAAACAAGCGGTGCACGTCCGGCGCGTAGGTGACACACGAGACTTCGTGATGATATACGCAGACGCGGCGATAAGAGCCCTTAGCGACGATTTCTCTCGTGCTGCGTTTTCGCATTCCGCTCCCAGAGCCGTAGTTTGCGTTAGGACTAGACTAGCGATTAGATCTGGAATTATGACGCAGGTGGGGTCACGAAATCAAATGAAGTGTCGAGCAATGATTTTTTCCGATGAAAACGAGGGACGGAACGCGCGCGCTGGTAACTAGCTTTTAAGTGGTCTCGATTCGGAAAAGTGATAACGGCATTCTCTACACGTGGCTGGAAAACTATTTTTAGGTGGAGACGATTGACGTGAGATGGCTAATGATTATCATTGTTAATAACGAATACTTATTCTATTCTTTGAAAAAAATTAATAATTTAAACTGTGATAAGAGAAGCGAGTGGTATCAACTTAAACTATACTATTTAAATGTGGAAAATTATAATTTTTTAAATGTATGTTTTATAGATATCATTATAGAATTATTTTAAAAAATGATTAATATCAAAGTGAAAAATGAAACGAGAACCAAATATATAAATCCCCATCGTTTAGCAGGTTATTCTACTATTTTTTAAGTGATATTGATTTAAGAATTGATAAGAAAATTCTGTTCACGTGATAGGTTTTTCTACATATACGCTCTTATCAATAAAGTCGAATCGCGTTTTAAGATTGAAAAGCCAATCATTGTGAGAAGCACTTAACTCTTTGTTGACGGCCCTAAACGCGATGTTATACATAACTATTAGATAGTAAATTATAACTTTTACGAAGCTAATTATGACGCCATCAAAGGAACGTAATCTTTATTGACGATAACAATTCAACTTAATATTAAGGATAATTTTACAATAATTACTTTAAATGTAAAAGTAATAAATAAATGAGGTGAATAATGATGTAAAGTGTATTTATGACGAATTTGTCAAATATTGTTGGAAAGAAAGTGTTGTATGTACCTTTTATGAAGCTTCAATGATGCTGCAATAATTTGCAATGTTTATGAAACATTATATTTTTAATTTACCTTATATTTTATACAAACAGTACAAAAATTAGAATCTATCAAATAAAACGATAAATTTGGTTCATTTTTCAAAAAATTTTCAACTACATCTGATTCTAATGTGCTTTTGTACAAATTACATTTTTAATATTTATTTATAGTAGTTTTATAAAAAAAATAATAATAATAAAAAATACTCGTTTTATTTATTTTTATTATATTCTTTTTTGGACTTTTTATCACAAACACATACTGAGCTGTAAAAAGAAAAACTCATGAGTTCCAAAAAAGATATATCTCCTATGTATATGAGCACCGTTTTCTTTTTTATTTCAAATCGACAAAATAGACTTTGATTAAAAATTTTAGAATACATTGTATACGATTGAAAATATAATGCTTTGTGTGAATGTTATTTTACAAAATTTTACATATAGTGCACGACAATTCAATATATAAGTAACAGTAAAAATGTTGATTAAGGAAACTGATATTACACCTTGTATTAGATGATTTTTATTCGTTCAAACGTTCAAATATGTATACACGATATATTATCAAATTTATATGAATTTACAGTTATGAAAATTAAAAACAATCACATCTTAAGAATTGCACGTATTAGGTTTCATTTTTCGGCAACAGAAAACACCTGACAAAAAGACCTTATCAAAATTTGTTTCCCTAAGATATGATAAAACTAAATAATTTATCATAAAATTCTATATATTCTATAGAAAATAAATATAGAAACAATTCTAAGTTTATACACTTAAAGAAAGGAAATTTTCATAAGAAAAAATAGTCCATTCTTTTATTTTATCTAACGACAATATGTTAAATTTTTACAAAATTCATACCTGGTATTTCGCCAAACACGAGAAAAGCAGGCGCCTGCATCGGTCTATTATTCATCGTAACCAAAAATTACAAAAACCAAACGATAAAAAAAAAAATCCACGAAGTTAACCTTACTTAATGATAGAGAGATACAAATATAAAGTTAAACTCTCGAAACGTGTCAAAGACTCCATATCGAGGCGTCTCTAATTCTAAACGCGGCCGACCTACTCTCAAATTCCGTATTATGCTTTATTCTAAAAAAATCCATGGTGAAGAAGACAGCGTTGTAGGTCACGGGCGAAGCGAAAAAGTGTCGAGCGCGAGGAAATCTCGTCTCCAGCCCCCTTTAGGATGCACTGATTATGAAGGAATTTGAGGTAAGTCTGACGGGGGCACGCCGTCAGCTTCACTTCTTTAATACGCTCCGGCGCCCCTCCCTAAGCGATAAACCCGCGCGCGGCGGCGGAGAGCGAAGGGGAAGACCGCACGACGGCTACGTAAGTATATGTATATACGCACGCGCTGGAGGTGTGAGCAGGCGCCCCGCTTACGAATCGCTACAAATGTTCATAATAATTTATGGAAATTTTACGTTTTTTTTCTGTTTTTAAAGTTAATGGGAATTAAATGTATTTTCGGAAGAGGCGTTTGTTGTTTCGTGGGATTGGGACTCGTCAGCTAAGGAGAGCGTTTATGTAATGGGGAAAATTGTGGATTTCTGGATGTAAGTCGAGATGTTTAATGGAGAGAGATAAAGGGCGTTAGAAAATTTTTGATTCCGTCAGTCATTGTTCGTAATGAGGTAGATTGTGTTAGGTGATTCTTTCTGTTGAGTCATTAATTGTGAATTACGACATGATAAGTTTTCCGTTTTCATCGGGAAAATAAGCTATTTTTCGAAATCACCACGTGAGATGTAATTCAAAGTATATTATCTTTCGATAATTTCTAAGTCAATATTGTATTGATAAAAAGAATGCAAACAATCATCCTTTGAATAAATACATTACTCATACATTACATAGATACTCATACATTTAATAGCGCGTATCAACTAAAATATTTAATTAATATATTATTCATTATTGCGAAAGTAAAACTAGCTTCTTTTTCAATATACAATTTATTTTTAATTTATCTAGCCGTGCACGTGAATACTTATCCTATTCAGCTATATCATGTTGGGTACAAGTAAACATTTACCGAGCATATTGTACTCGCAAGGATTGTTTTTATTACTTTATTTTTCTTCGCTCAATCTGTGACTCACTAATTTTTACTTTTATCTTTACCTCCTTTTTTTACTTAATTCGTTTTTCCTCTGTATCTCAGTCGGCTCACATAAATTAGTTTACCGTCCAATATAATCATGGTCCAATTTCTATTACTGACCACATACGATACGATAAGCAACTAGACCAAAATCAGATTTATTTCTTTCCTCCGTTTTTTAAACTCTTTTTTTACTATCGCGATCGTGTTTTTTTATCTGGTTGATAGGTTACAGCCTCGCCCATGCCATTTGTGCGAGGCCACCTCGAATCAGGATCGCGTTCATTTAGATTTGTATCGACGCGCTTATGTGTCCAAGTTATTTGATTTTCTCTCTCGCTCTCACTTAACTTATATGTGCCAGATAGTGCGGCGCGGCTTTAGTCAATATTTGTTCTTTTCTTTTGTATAGTTGGAAGGCTGGCAATTTTAACTAAGCTTAAAGTGCTCAAAGTAGTTAGTTTTCAACGCTCTGTTATCGGACTCGGTAGCGCGAAATTATGAATTAAATTGCACGTAATTGCGGATAGCGATGTCAAATTTAATATTCATAGAGCTGGAATTCTAGTGTAACTTAGTTTACGTCGGAATTTAAAAGTCATTCCAGACGTCAATAAAGCAGATTCTCCACTGTATTGGCCACATAAGGCTCTGACGAAGTTACCAATGAATAGGTTGCTTGTTCTCGATGTGTTGACGACTAAGACTGTCAGTGGAAAGTTATTTAACGTTCACGAGTTCATGGTATTAAAAGAGAGCTAATCCTTTATAAAGAAAAATACAACTTTTATAATCACACATTAATTATAATCCGTTTTTAAACAATAAATTTGTAAAGAAGAAATAATCACAGGCTCATTACGTAAATACAAACAATGATTAAGTATAAAAGGCATATTATTTAACATTCGAAAATCAACAATTATGGATTGCGAGTCGTGGGAAACGTGTCAGGCTGAAAATTAACGTCACTAGTTTACCGTGCTCATTAAAATCACGATATTAAGCGGGAATGTAAACTCGTTACTCATCGAACTTTATTTTTGAACATCAATAATGCACTTTACGCTCGATCATATAATGCGTACGGGGTCCAAATATGTACTTGATAATTCGGCTTGATAATTAACTGCTAATCCAATTTGTAAGGTTAGCACAGGTACTCGAAAAATTTTCGATGTCCTTAACGTCGTGGGTGCTTTGCTGACATTGCGCAATGCTGCTACCTAATTAATAGCATTCGTAACGATATTTTATCCAAAATGTTCGAATATTTACTTTTTCTTAATGCCGAAATGAGTGTTCGGAATGAATTATCCTTTAAACGAAGGAATTTATTTGCACTACCGCGAATCTACTCAAGTTATTATATATTAAATGCTTTCAATATACAATAGTTTTTAATTTCTGTACTAATTTTTTAATAAAATGTAAAATTTTGTCAACTTACACTTTCTTCAAAAAATTTACATCAGCATGAAACGTGTGATTAAGTAAGTATATATAATAGATAAAATCAATTAATCAATCAATCAAATTTGTCCAAGGACAAATGATCATTCAACCATTAACATTAATCATTAAAAGATAAAATAAAATATACAAATTATAAAATGACGCTAAATTTTTATATACTTTGAGATATTAATTCAATTGTCGTAAAGAATACTCAAGTTCGTTCGATAATTAACAATTCGAGAGCAAACGATAAAAAGAAAATATATACAACTCACCAACGTTTCCAATCTGAATATGTTGCTATTAAACGAAGGTGTCCGTACATTTGAGGCGCCGAATAAATAACTTTTAATATTTAAGATAAAAGCTTAATCAACACTTATCTACCGTTTACCGAGATAATTAATATTTTTTAATTACCAAACAAGATCTTATCCTCGTCCCCACTCGATAATAAGATAATTAGCATTGCGTATTAAAACGTTTCACAATCGTTAGTAAAATTGTCCAAGCCACTTCAACAAAGGCTTCGCATCGCGAGAAAAAAATCACACTCACCAACACGTATACCCAGCAATCCACGAACAAAGCAATTCAAACCGGCGCCTCTTCAAAGACACACGATCATCCAGCGACTCCCCGCTCGCGTTTTCATTAAACCGAGAATAACGACACAGCAGCGAGGCGCGCTTTTTCGCTCATTGTGCGCGTTGCTCCAAAGATTTCCTAATACACTGTGCGTGTGTCAAGATCGTCGTGTCATCGAGGACGCGAAATCCGGTGCGCTTTACTGTCCTCGGTGAAAATAAAAAAAGTGCAGTTCGTAGACCCCATCCTGCGTACGCGTTTTACGCGCCGAGCGTTCTGACCGTGTCCATTGTTGCAGCGCTTTAGTTTTTCATTCATCCGCGAGGTAGGCGAGCAAGGGATGCAGAAGTACCGGGAGTTTCCCGTATTTTTCCGTGGGCTGTGCGACTGCCACGGTGCGCGCGTTCACCTGGATCAATATGAAAAAATTCGCGCCAGTCATGAAAGACGAGCGGGACGGCAGACTTAGCCGCTAATCGAGTACATAGGCGCGTGAATATTTTATTTGGAGAGGGGAATGTGTGTTTTTACTTTTTTCGAGAGTTGGTTTAATTTTTTACGGTGAAATTAATAGCGTCATTTGATTAAGTAATTTAAATAATAAAAATGAATAAGAGCTTTGTTTGAAGTTGTGCAATAATAAAGAACTCGTCAGCATAAACAAAGAGTTAGTTTTTTGTTTGTGTGGACATAAGTGACGCCTATATTTTCAGCAACCTTGTATTCTAAACATTTATAACTGTACATTATCTACTTACGTACAATTTAAAAATTGTGACGGTGAGAAGTGACGCTATGCAAGGCGGCAATCTAAAAAGTCAAATACAAAATGCGTCTCACGATTAATAGGGAAACTGATAAGGCCCGATAGCACCTCGCGCTAGCTGGGAGTCATGAAAAAAAATTCCAACGAGCAAATAGACCGGAAGTTCGCGCGTGCGCCTATCGCCTTCCCACAGACGTGTCTCCCCTGCGCGCGCAAAAAGAAATTCGATCCAGATAATGAGCGCACGGTATCTTTTTTGCGGGAAGTCCGCGCCGAGGAGGTGAGATCGGCAGCTTAGTTTTGTAGGAAAAAGTCTTTGTGAGTCATCGTAAAAACAATGACGCAAAATCATCGGCCAGTTGTATAATGTCCATTTCTCGCGATCATTTTGTCAATATGCGAACTTGAGGCTTGAGTTCTTTTCGTATAATCAGTTGGCAAGGTAGCTGCGCACTAATCGAAGATTGGTATTTTCAAAGTGTGGAAAAACAGCGAGTTTATGATGGAACTTCCTTATGAGTTTTGTGGCGTTGATGTATTGTTAGCAGTTTGTAATTTTTTAATATGAATTACGATTCAATTTAGATAGAAACTATTTTAAAAGATTAGTTTAATAAATTGCTACATTCAAAATTATAATACAAAGTAGATGCAAGAAAACTCATTATCAAGCAAGAGCCGAAAGCATACTTCATCTCGATAAATATTTCAACAAACTAACGAGCTGCCAAATGCGGGAAACGATCCACGAAAATTTGTCGAAGAGCAATAGCTCACCGCAAAAAATATTGCCGTGGCTGCAAAAATGTTTATTAACTGTTAAAAAGAGTAACTGTCAAAACATCCTTTGTTTTCATTTATGCGCCGTACATCAACCGGCCGATCGTGCCGCGGTGAAGTTTCGCGCCTCGGGAATCAAATCGCTTCATTCATCGTCAATTACAAAAATAAAGCCAAGATTCATGTTTAATGCAGAGACGGGCGCGCGAGTTAAAATCGGCCAGCCTTAAATAATTCAAGCGGTATATTCGAAAGCGTGTATATACCCCAGCTTGTACAGTAGCCACGCTCATTTCAATTCCATTAACAGTTGGCCTGCGCGAGAAAATAGTTTGGATTTTCGCATTTTAAAGAGCGCGAGAAATAAAGCCATAACCGACGAGAAAATGCAAAGTTTATTGAGTAGCAGACGACAGCTCGTCGGGGATAGACGTGGATGATGGTCAGTTTCTTTATTACGAGTAAGCGGGCGAGGGAAAAAATCTAATTAGAATTACGCTACGGTCCGCGGACTGAAACGTGAGACTCATCATAGTGGCGCTTCGGATCGTACATTGTTTTAGATTGCTCTAAAGAACTCTCGTCCCGTTCTTTTTTTTTCGTAGTTATGAACGAGGTAAACGCACTAATTAGTCGGCCACGTAAGCGCAGTTTATGACCGGCGCGCTTGTTAAAGCTTTTCGTTATTTTTACACGTAATAAAATGTATAGTTGAAAGATGCTCTAATGTAGCCATTTTAACCAGAATCGGTTATTTAATCTCCATTACGTCCGTTTTAAAATACATTGCAGTCCGTTCTATTCAATAATTTTCTTTAAAAGAAATTTATTATTGTATAAATGGCACAAAAGGTCGAGGTATATTCCGTGCCGTCAAGTGGCAATTTCACCAGAAAGTATCGTACGCTAATTATTAAATTAAGCTCTCGAACGCTTCACGCGAGCTTATTTTAAATAATTTACAAACCTTTTTCATCCTAATGCGAAAGTAATATCGCACAAATACGCTTTTTACTTTTTGCGCGTCGCTCTTTTTTGCCCATCGCGAAATACACCGAACCTCAATGCTCCGTCGTAAAAAGCAATACTCATTCTTTCTTAGAAAAATGACCGATCTAAAAAAAGAAATAAAATAAAATAATTCGTCACACCTCTAGCCACATTATCACTGTCCAAAGTCATATCTTCTTTTTTCATAATAATTCCTCTCTTTTGATATCACTATAGTGGGTCATTGCGACGTCACGCGCAATACTCGCTCGCTCCACTCATTTTCTTTCGCTATGCGTACACGCGCACTCAGAGAGGGACGCGAGCATAAGGAGCGTAAAGAATGGGGGACAGGCTAAAGTTGATGTTCGTCGTGTACATGAAAGTACTTTGGAGTTAAGCCCCCTGTCTTATGGCATAGTATACCCTCGAGACTTTCGTGCGCATTTTGCACTTTATCGAGCGTGCGAGCGAAGTATGAACATGTCACTCTGCAACGGTTTTCCGTCGTGAAATTATTATACTCGGACACTTGAAATGATAAGCGCGAGGTTCCTGCGAGCCGCTTGAGACAATTTATCGGATTAAATAGAATATATGTGAGCGATAAAAAATGATGCGATTCTATTAGGAGTGCGCAGTTTAAACGCGAGAGATTACGATATTTTTGCAAGAATTATTGTCAATCTAATTCGGAAAAAATCTGGATAAAATTGTTTGGCGTTATGAATGTAACTAAGTAATAAATTACAAAATTTTTGAAAGTATAAGGTATTTTTAGATATTTTTATTTAGATTCGAAGGTTTTGGACATTTATTTAATCTAATAATTTCAATTTAGATTCTAATAAACTGTTAGAAACATTTTTCTTTTTCAAAAATGATTAATTATTGTACATCTGTTATGCACTGCTCAAGCTTTTTCTGGTATAAAGTGGAATCGTTATAAAAGATCTTATATATCAATAAAATGCCGTTTCACCAATTGTCACCAGCAGTCACGCAGAAAACGATTAAATTCTTTTCTGAATTCAAAGTCATTCCATTGAAACTTTCAACGATCTACCAAAATCCTCAACGCTGACGAAACCATCAATATTTCAAAGCACCCAACGTGCTAAATTTTCAAAACCACTGTTAATAAAATTCATACTTGAACGCCACTAATACACTCCTCTAATTGCCCACTCCGACCTTCCCAGCAAGCCCATAAAGCAACGAAAGGACAACACCACATTTACGCAACGTCAAAACGCGCATAATAGAAAACGACCACGACAATAGCCTCCGCGACTCCTCTCGACAAAAAGAAACTTATTCACACAGCCGTACGACTCAGCAAGCAACCATTTCGCAAGGAGCTCGCTCCTGTTTCGTCAAAGCGGAGATCCGATTCGTCAGCGGACACGAAAAACTTTCCCACGACTACTCCAACAAACTATCCTCTTCTTAAGATAAGACCATAGCCGTTTTTAGCCTTATAAGCCAAAGACGCTAGTACTGTTACATCGCTGCAGCAGCAGTCCGTTACACGCGCGAGCGTGCGTTTAACCTTCACCTGGATTCGCGTTGACAACTGCGCTGGCTACGCTCGCTCGTCCTATCGGCTCGCATGGACGGCTCAATTCACCTGCGCGCGTGCAACTGGCTTTGCTGTATGGAGAACGCGCGCCGCTGCGCTATGAATAATTCGCGAATGCGTTCTAATTTTTCTTTATTTGCTATTGCTGATGATGATAGGTTTTACTTTCGTTTCGAGGGTATAGCGATAGCGTCGATTTAAATGTTACACGCTGAGGCGTGCGCTGACGCAAGGCCTCATTGTTGTTTAATTGCTTGTTATTCGGGTTGAAAGCAGGATCGTGTCACCCGCATGTCGCGCTTTGACGATAGCGCGCGGAGTATTTGTAATTTTTCTAATCGCGAGTTATATAAAAAAGGTTGATTCTGCCGGGTGCCGTTTGATTTACACACTGGGGAGAGTGTATTTTTCAGTTTTTTTTATTTTTCGCGGACACCTGCTATTGATTTATCGATTCCTGTTATTGATTTATTCAGATCACTGCTCACGATTACGACTTTAAATAGATTGATGATTAACGGATGAAAAAGTACCTTTTCATTGTTTATGAGGCAGCTCGGTATCTCAAAAATGTGTGCGTGCCCTGTTTTGCAAATATCGCTGATTAATCTAACGATTAATTGAGAGAAAAATTATGAGTTTATCTAACAATCTGCAAAACAATATTTCAGCTCCGTCCGAGTTATTTCTCACACTTTACAAATAAATTCATACTTTTTCTCATCGAATAAACAAAATTGTTGAGACAATATTGTTTTCCAGCGATTTCCTGATACTATCTTTGAAAAAAAGGCATGAAACCATTATTTAACTTTTTTCCCAATAAAATAATTTTTCCATTAAAAAAACAAATCACAACAAAAACAACATTACGATACAGCCAATAAGCCACAAAAACTACATCCAGCATTTCTACGTCATACCCTTCGACTTCACGTTCTTACTCGCGTTCAATTCTTTTTTATCAACCAGCAGCCGCCAAAATAAGTCGATAAATCGCGACAAAGGCGAATTTACGTCGTCGAGTGGGACCGGGCCGAGATAAGCGCCACACAAGCCGATTGACCGGAAAGGGCAGGCAAAAAACGAATCGACAAAGAGAAAGAGAGAATCGAGCGATACAGCCAAGCAGGCCTGTACTATTTTCGTGCACGCTATCGCTTATCCGGAGAGCGGCCAGACTCAATATACAAACGCACCGACGAATTGTGACGGGCCATGCGCCCCCACGGGCCGATCGTTCATTATACGAGCGTGCGACACGCACTGACCTACTGGCTTCGTGGCTGGGTGTGTGTGTATCGATGAAAAAGCCAGATCGCGGTTACGGAAGCACTCGAGGAACGCGCGCTCTGATAAAAATCGACGATACGGGGGTGTACACAAAAAAGGAGGAGGTGGGGCAGCGCGAGCGATGGGATATCAAATATTTAGATCGATCGCAAGGGTTTGATAAGGATTGTGCGAAAAAAGGGTGTTTTGGGGATTCGTTTTGTCTTTTGGTGTTGGATGTCTTTGACCTTTTTGGAAGAATAGGAGAAGAGAGAGAATGAGTGAAGAATATGGTTTTAGTGCTAATAGAGAAAGAAAAAGGTATCAAGCGGAAAAGTTTTTGAGTACATCGATAAGAGTAAGTTCTTATTCTGAAGAATTACTCGAACTTTCAAACAAATATTTACATTGCGTGTACGACTCTTAAGTTGTGCCTCGAATATGTCTGAGCCCAATATCTGTTTCGCGAATCAGCATAACATATTTCATAACAATAATGAATGTGCTGTACTATCTTTTACTTAGAATCAAAAAATTTATTAAGAATGTGTACCCAAATATTGATTTAAAAGAACTGAGTACAGCCATATGGTATAGGCTCTAATAATCGCCAAACGAAAAAGGCTGATTACAGATACTTTCTGAAAATAAAACTCAAAGCAACTTATTTAATAAAAATAACCTCAATTGGCCCCCGAGAAACCAAACAAAATCAACGAAAAACTGCATCCCCGCATCAAACATCCAGCAATAAAACGTTTCACGCCCCTCTACTAAAATAGCGCAAATTTTGCAATATTCAAGCTCGTCCCGCGGGCTAGACGAAGGTGATCGACCGGGGCTCTCTCGCTGCCCGATATATAAAACCGCTCGTACTGGAATAAACGTCGAAAATTCCCCGGGGATAAATTCCGGCGGGATTAATAATTCGTGAAAATCGATCGATCCCCCCAAAGCCGGCATTTCGCGGCTCTTCGCAAGAAAAAAGATAAGGTGTCACCTGGCGTCCATTTTTCGAATCACTACAAGCCTGCCACTCGCTCTTATCTTTTTTTGATAAATCAGAGGTCGCGGCACGCGCGCTTAATTACAGAATATAATAAGCGCTAAAATCTGTACGTATCAAAGTTCGCAGGTACTAACCGCCAAGCGCCAAAGAGACGCCATCGCTCTGTGTACCCGATGCGTATATATATCAGTTATTGCTCGGCAGTGGTTTTTTTCTCATTGTACGCCGGCGCGTCGATCGTCGATCGATAAATATAATTTTATCAGTCACGATCGCCACCGCGGCGCGCCGAATGCTCGAGCTATTGGCGCGTCGAGATCGCGCTGAATGTATACCACGTGCGTCTTCTTATCGGAAGGTGATATTTTACTATATATATGTATGTATTTTACAATTGTGCGTTGATAATGGGACGCGATGATAAAAAAGTTTCCTCGCTACTTTTTCTATCTTTCTCACTCTCACGCGCGCCGAGCGCGTCAGCTCTTTTTCCCTGTATTTAACGTATCAGCGAGCAAAAAGCACTGGCTCTTTTTAATCTCGCGCTTTACTCTCGTTTCGAGTCGCGTATCGCGTTGCAGCTAATAACTGCGCGTATGTGTTTTTTTCGTGTCTTCTGCCTCATGAATTTTCCAGTATTCTAATAGCCGAGCTATTCATAAATACCTTTACGAAATTCATATCGATGCTACCTTGTGTTTACGTTCTGGCGTTGCGTTTGGTTTGTGTGTAATAGCGTGTAACTTTTCGTGCGAGAGGTCGGCGTGTATATACTTTCATCGACGGAATAATCTTGTTGATTCGAGAAATCAGCTGGACGTATACGTTTGATCGACCTTAAGGATAAACGAGCGCGCGCCTCGGCTTTTGATGTTTGGTAACAAAATTATTATTGCCGTCGGGAAATTTTTATAGGTCAATTGTGACAACAATGTATTTAAAATTAACATAGTTGCGGTTTATCGCTGTAATTTGAATTTAAAATTATAAATAATTTTATGTGAATTATTATACGTAATGTAGTTATTTCTAGATAATAAATATCATTGTGCTTTGCGTGTCAAGTAATTTCTAGATGTTTATATTCCAGACTCTTCGTACTCATATTTATATTATTAATACAAATAATACTCTTTCCCAGTCATATATTTAACACAAATTTAAATAAACGAGTAAAAATAATTCTCGGATTACTAATCAAGAACAACAATTAACGCCACATCATTATCATCGAAAAATGAATACCCTGAGATTACTTTACTTAGAAAAGCTATAATTTAGTCATTCAATCCATCAGCCACCGTTTACCATTGATTTGAATAAAATTACGTAACGGCGTCTCTCTCCCAGCTACGAAAAATCGGTAACTTTCCTTTAAAAAAATGCACAGATAACTAGTACATATAGCATGCTTGAAACCAAGTCTTCGAAGTCCACAAACACGTGAAAAATCTCGACGCGTCTTTTTCTTCTCGCGTGAATGCGCGTACGGAAACGAGACTTCGAGCGTATACATGTCTGAGACTCGAGGCGCGACTGACCTTCGCGCGAAACGCGCAGTTTGTAAAAGGCGATGAAAGGTGCGCGACAGGCGTTTTAAGAAGTCTGGCTTGATGATTTCACGATGTTTTGATCGCTGTGAGAAATGCAGAAAGTTGAAATTTGTGCCTGTCATTATGCAGACCGAATGCCGATGTGCTGCGTTCTCGTGGGACGAAGCGATTGTTCAATTTTAGATAACGAGCGGCGCAGTGGGGTTTCTGGCACGGTTGAATGGTATCTGAAGTTTTGGCATTTAGTTGAGATGTTAATGCGTAATTTGTTGGATTGGACTTCATTTGAGACAGGGAAAATTAATTGTAACTGGGAATTTATTGAGATATTTATATATAAATCAAAATGTTTTTCATTTAAATGCAATATTGTATTACAATATGTAACAAGCGATTGTATATTGAAAATTAAAGGCATATTATTGCTGATTAATCTAACATTTGATAACAGGAATATATTTTTCTTGGGCATTAAAGATAGGTAAGACGTGGATTATCAATGTTAGTTTCACATATGTATATGCATTTTTTAAATAACATCTATGTATATAATTCAAGGTCTTAAAGTGGATTTATTACTGCGGAGGCGTGCACGTTGACATGTATATGGCATTTCAACTTCTTTAGCATATATTCAATTGATGGTCATCGAAGTAATAATAATCTTTGGAACTTTTCTTAATTTTCGTATTCTAACAACTTGTGCGTAGGTTTTTTGTATTTTATAGCGATACTTGACTATTCATTTGAAAAATTTAAATAGTTGAGGAATCTCTTTGATTTAGAAATTGCTCAATAAACAAATAACTTCTTTTATACAAAAGAGTAATAATTTATGACGTTTTAAGTAAACTCTGTTTTCATGATTATTCAGTCGTAAAAACATTAGAAATCGTTCGGTAATCTAATTAACGTATTTGCTTTTCTTTCATTTGAAAACACGTAAGATCACGGGGTACGGCAGTGACTCGATGGCAAGTGTTGTGTCTTACACGTTGTTTTCAACTTTTAAATCAAAGTTAAGGCAAATAACTTTCGTGTATTTATAAATATTAGTTATAAAATTAAAATTACTATTCGCTGTAAGATTATTATTGAATACAAGAAACGATTAAAATCAAAGAAAAGAGATTTCGTAAACCCATTTACCGTTAAACATTTCCAAGCCGTAAAGTCAATCATTCATAAAAGCTTATTCACAATACTCCAAGCCACTCGTCATAAAAATTTCCATAAATCTACGACCAACCAAGCCTATTAATAGATTCGACTATTCCCCAGCAAAATACAGACTTAATAGCATCTGCCTCGATATATTTATAATGCAGTCAAACGTAAAAATACACACAATTCCATCATCGATCTCGAAAAAAAAAAAAAATCTCGAACATTCCCTCGCATTTATCAAGACCCCTAACACTCACAAATCGATGCACGCGCAGGTAAACGCCGGTAAACAAACAATCGGCCACTCGCGCTCTCGTTTTATTTAGGTCGTTGCATAAGAATTATCCTCGCGCAACGCGCAAGCTCCTTTTTTCTCTCTCTCTCCCCCGCCAGAAGCACGAAACGTCGATATACACGAAAAGAACGGAGAAGAAAAAAAAACGAGCACGGCGACGTTCGAACATCAAGCGTCAAGCTCCGCACGTGAGAGGAAAATAGTACTGCGGCCACAAAGGCTGTGAGAAAGAAGGCTGAGCGAGGCGGCACGTGTGGAATCGGCTGGCGCTCATAAAGGTTCGTTATTCAGCGATCGCGATCGAAATACTCTCACGCGCGCGGCGCTCGAGGTCGCGAAGGTGCGCGCACGTTGCCGGTTTCGCTTCGGAAGTGGCTCCCTTTTATTTTTCACTCGCGTTCTCGGAGTAATCGGCTTTTTGTTTAGGCACGGCGGGAGGAATTTAATCTTCGGCGGAGAGATGAAGAAGAGGAAAAAGCTGAGGCGCCGCGCTAAGCGAAGGCAAACAAATAAGTCACGGACTTTTGAACTTATTTTTAGGCGCAAGCGCGATGTCATAATGCAACGGCTCGCTCGCCGGCTATAGCGGCTCGATAATTTTCCCCGCGACTCGTGAGTGTATAGGCGCGGAAGGGGATTTTCGGCCAGGACGAGAGATAGTGGGTATTTCGGTGGGATGACATAATTATATGTGCGCGCGCGGATGGTATTTTTGGTCGGTTCTTCTTGAAACTTGGTAATGAATGAGCTGGCGGTGTACGCGCGGCTCTCTGCGCTTTCGCCGTTAATTTTATACAGGTCATCTCTTGGAATCGAGTTGCGCGAAACTAGTTTAGAACGGGGCGCGGGTTTGCGCGTAAAACGTATTTTTCGTTGGCTGGAGGCGAGCCTGGATTCGGAGGCGTAACGCGTTGGATAATATAAGTAGAGACGTAACTAATTAATGTGGAGTTTAAGTGTGTGATTAATAATGCATTAGATAATGCGAGTTTAATTTTAATGATTTTCGAGGCTATAAATTTTAAGTTTTTACGTTATTCAGTGAGTTTGTACTGTCTATCGCTTTTTGTTAATATTTTATTTATAAGCTAGAAAACTGATGACCGCGCAACTAATTTTAAATTTATACAGATTGGGGTTGACGAACTTTTTATTTAAAATAGTCAAGTTAGGTGAAAGAGAAAATGCCGATATTTAAAGAAGGTGAGATTGCTAATGCAATATAATAATAATTTAATTACGGACATTGAATGTTTGAAAATTTGCAGAGTTTATTATTTAGCTGGACGAAATTGCTTTTCTTACGTGATTTAAATTACGTTACCTTTCGCTATAAAATAGTAATGTGTTAATAACAAATGTCCGAATTAAAAAATACAGTCATGAGAAATAACGAGGACCTGTATTCATGGATAAATAATTTTACACCGTTTAAATTATACACAGTACCGAAATGAAATCGTAAAATAAGTCATTTTAGAATAGGTATTATAATGTGTAATTACTTGGCTCAAGTTTATGTTTACCAACGCTGTAAAAGTTTCCTGTTCGAATCAACCAAAATATTTAGACAGCTAATCTCCCGCGCCAACCAGTTACGAGGTGCGAGTAATTACGAGATTCTATTGTAAACCAGTCAAAGTGGCTATGCGTAATATTTATAAGGCCCAGTCACGGCTATTTCTGTTATGCGTGAATAGCTTTTTTTCCTGTTACTACAAAGATTGCCGTTTCAAATTCAAATCCTCGCCTATTATCCAGCGAATCCAGTTTGCATCTCCAGACATAATTATATTTTTAATACATGAAAATCTCGCCTTTTCCTCTTACCCATCAAATCGATTATTTCGATTAAATTGTGCTAAAGTATTCATGATTCCTGTTCGATAAATCACACTACAATACCTCCACGCCGTATTGTATTAAGTTAGAAGACTTTTTCAGATACCCGTTAAACTGGCAAAGTTTAATTCAGCATCACAATGCGCATTAGTTATTATCCATTAGCCAATACTCTCCCCTCACCGCTCTAAACTTCCACGCGAAACTAAAAACTCCCAGGCTGACAAAACAATCAAGCAAATCGTAAAAATGTCCAAAAATCAATCGCTCAACCCAAAGCCGACGAATTTCCCAACAGCACGAAAAAAATCGTGACTACAGAAAAGCGAAAATGTCAGCAGCGCCGCGCGCACAGTACAGCAAACAGCTCAGAGCTCAGCGTGCCGGCACCGCTCTCATTAATCGGCGACACGGCTCTTTCGTCACGCGGACTTTTGCAGTGCGCTCGGCGCCGCTTTCTCCGTCTCTCTCCCACCCGAGCGCGCGCGATTGCTCATTTTCAAGTTATAACGGCCTCTCCGCTCGCTTTTCTGCCTTCGAAAGGTTCAAGCCTCTCCTACGGGCACCGGTTCACGGCTCACTCACCTGATTGCGCGGGCTTCGCTGTGTTTGCGCCTCTGTTTCTCTCCACACTACAAGCCTTCGGATTTCCTCCCTTTTCTCTTAGCACAGAGTCCACTGCTCCTGCTCGGCGTCTTCTCTCACTATATACGCCGGACTCGTCGTCTTTCACGGTCGTTGCGCCCGCCGGCTGCTCTCTTTCCGTCTCTCTCTCTCTCCTTCTGTTTTCCCCGGCGCGCGCGTCTTATCTCAGCAAGCGCGAGCGCTACTGCTTTATCTTTCCACACCAGCGGCACTGGCTTACTGTCTCTCTTTCCTATCCGCGCCAACTCCTTATATATCTTACTCCTCACACGCGTTCAGCACCTTGCGTTTTTTTTTTTCGTCTCGTCTGCGCGAGCGCGCGCGCGCGTGTGAAAAGCGCGTGGAAAAGTAAAAGAGAGGAACACGGAGACACGCCAGGCGCTCCGGCGCTGTGTGTGCCGCACTACGCGCTCGAACCGCGGCTCGAAACCGACTGTGCGGCTGCTGCACGCGTCGGTGCGATTGGCCGCGCGCGCGCGCCGCCGCCGGCCGCGCTTCAGACGGAGGAAGTTAGCAAGCTCTGACGTATTACGGAGCAGACGACGAGAGAAGTCTCTCGCGTGTCTGCGCGCGAGGCTTACTCTCGATTTGCGTCTGCGTTTTTTAGTGTGTGTGTGTGTGTGTGGGTGTGCGGATCGAGTTTTAAGAGTGGCTTGATGTGTAGTGCTGGAGCGCCGGGCACTTTGCGCACGCGGCTGTCGGTTGGATTGTATAGGATGGATCTGCGGGAACGTGGGATTTTTGTTGGGGAAGGATTGATTGGTTGTTTGGAGGCTGGGAATTTGGAGTTGGGAGGATGACGGGTTTGATTGGGGTCTGGGTAGTTGGAGGTTTTGTGATTTTTGATGAGTGATGGAGTAATTTTGGGTTTGAAGTTTTAGGCATTTTGGGAATTTAAAAATGCGATCGGGAATCCTTAAGATTGAGTATCATGGGGAGTAAATAGGTAGAGTTGCGGAATGTTTGCCGTGAATACACCCTGAAACTCCTGTAAGGTTCTTAATGTCCAAAGTTTTGGAAACTATAAATTCTAATACTAGACTCTCGTTAACTTTGGACTAACATTAGATCTATTAGACACGGTTAAAAAAAGATTATTAATAAAAGAGCTGTAAGAAATAAGAAAAACAATATTTAGAAATAATTTATTACCTCTAGCCTTTAAATAAAATTGCTTGAATCACATAAAAACTTTGTCTTGCCGTACCTGGCACTTTCTACTGAATACTTACAATCTTATTCTATTGTTCAATATTAACTTATACTTTAATCTTACGTAAGTAGAATTTTTTTATACTAATAATTTTAAATGTTCCTTAAATTAAAATTTTTAAAGAACAACATTTACAATGTTTAACGTCTTAGTTAAATTTTTTTACGTGAGTTATAATTACATGCAAAAATCTCACTGATATAAAATACAGAAAATATCGGCAATTTTTTTTATTATTTAAAAATTTTTATGGTTTAAATACTCATAAAATATTCTATTATAAAATAATCGTAGATTTTGGTACGGGATAGGAAGTTGATTATTTAACTCCTGAGACATTTTTCGAGGGAAGTAATAACTAATTTACACCCTAGTGTCGAAAATTATTTTTTACCACGGTAACCGAAAAATCAAGTCAGTTATGATTTTGAAGTTAGAAAGGTAAAAAATCATTATATGAATTTACGGGTCGTCGTCCGGTAGTTAAATATGTCATTAGCAAAGATGTGGAAAACTTTTTATTATTTTCTTTTATTCTCTTATATTCATTTAAAGTTATCTTACTAACAAATATATTACTATTATTATTTATTATCATTATCGGTATTATTTCAAATCATTAACATTATGTAATATCCATATTTCTTTAAGCACATTAAAAAGAGTAAAATATTAAAATACGATTAAACCCAATTGGAAAAACTAGAATAAAATTTTACCATTTGGCAATTTTTAATTTACATAGAGTGATGTTTAGTGAAAAAAAAGAAATTAAGGAATATCACAAGACAAATAAATAATTAGTGAGTCTGAGTTCCAAATATGTAGATCTACGGAATTTTTTAAGGATTTCTTCACTTTAATTTTGGAAGTTTCCGATTCCATAAATTGAAATACGTTAAGATAAATTGAAAGCAATCTATTTTTTAAAAATAAAATAAAAGTATAAATAATAGTAAGCAGCCACCGAAGTGAAGACGCTTTACAAAGTAAATGGTTAATTTGTTTTGTAAAAAGAGTAACAGTACACTTCGCTGAATATATAAAAATTAGGATTTTATTGAACGAACACCTGCTCAATAGTTTCTATATATATCTAAACAAATGACCCACTTATGTAAAGATAAAGTTAAGAAAATAGGTATTATAAATTTTAATGCTAAGCAAAAGAATGATAGCACGCGCTACTACATACGAATTACCAGCCTTAGACCAGTATCACCGTAATCGTATGGTATATGAGCGAGTACTCGATTTCCATGCTTTCTAATTTCATTAATGCTAGTTACAGACAAAATTTCAGTTTTTAAAAACAGTTCGTTATGCTCTTCGCACTTTTTATACGACTTCCTTTAATGAAAGTTAACTTGTAATATCGATTATCTCGCATTTCGTATAAACCATAAGTACCAGTAAATATTTCATTAAAAGTGTTCAAAGAAGTTATAAATTATTAAGATTAATAGAGGAAAATTAATTATTGGTGATAATAATTACCTATAATTGAAAATTTCTGAGCTATATTTATTATGAAATATTCTCAGTACTACTATTCTTAATATTGTATATGTATACAATATTATGAATAATATAACGTGTACATAATGTATATTATTCTATATTGTTAGTTTTGTGGTTCTACTTTACAATATTATTTGCCTACTTTTTCTGCTCTAACAGTTTATTTATTAAGCAATACTAATAATAATGTTTATTCAGAATATTTACTATTTTAATTTACATAATTAAAATACATTCGTCACTAATTATACATTAACACAACTATTTATGCGTCATTGCTAAACTACGAATATATCAAGCTTATTCTATTTTATAACTGCAAGATTTTATCATTGTTTCCTCAACGTAAATCAGATATTTCAATCAAAAACGCGTAAATCGCTATCGTAGATCGCTTTAGCCGACGTCACAGTTGCAAAGAAAATGAATCAAACGGAGAGAGAGAGCGGAGGGGGGGGGGAGAAAAAGAGAGAGAAAGAGAGAAAATGGCACAAATCTCATGGTATTTACGTATAGATGTATACGTCATAATATAATAAGTCTTATACAGCATGCCATGTAAAGTAGGACTTTTATAAAGTAAGCATCGATCGAGACTTGCCTTACTCGCGATGATTACGTACACTGCACCCCTTATTCGCGACAAATCAATGAAATTACGGCCATAATCGCTTCAACCCTATTCCATAAATAAGCTGAAGAAAGAGAGTAAAATAGAGTCGCTGCAAGACTTGTGATGAATTTAAGGGCAGCGTATAGTATCAATGTGCATGTAACGCACCGTTTATGTGCTGTACGGTATCTCGATGTGCTATACCGTTGGACTTTACTATATTGGCTATGTAGGGCAGTTTCCTACTATGTACTATGATTGAAGAAATTGTGTTAAATATGCATGGAATGGAGAAAATTGTACATTATATACTTCTTTAGCTTGTTGTTCAATTAATTTTATATTTAATTGTGAAATATCACATTTATTATGCAGAAAATTTCTATTTTTAAATAAGAAATAAAGGTTTAGAAATTTTCAAAAACTTTCTGCACAACTTAATACGGTCAAATGAATAAAAGTTCCATATATAGATGAAATAATCAATTTTTAATGACTATAATATTCATTTACAAAAATCTGAAATGAATCTCCAAAAATAGTGGTATTAAAAAGTTGAGAAATAAAATTAAACATTTTAATATAATATAATATAATATAATTAATTTCCAATTATACGACTTTAAGTAAATTTCGAAAACTTGGATCGATATCATTTGGAAAAATAAGCATGACAAACGGATGCGTCTGTGGATAGCTACCTAAACTATTATGTGATCATGAATAGAAAGGTTCGTTTGTTTAACTACAATATTAATTAAAAAAAAATAAGATTAGAATCGATCACGTATGTAGTTATTTTCTTTACATAAGCTCTTACCGATCCGGAACTATTCTACTTAAAAAACATAATTATCCTCATACTCCCAGCACTTAATTACTCTTTCCGCTCTCACCTATAGTATATACTTTTACCGAAACTAAAGAGCCATATTCTTCGAAATATTGCTTCACATTCTCTCTACAACAACAAAAACTACTTATCACCCAAAAACTCTAAATATCACCATACAACCTCACGAACATAATCCTATACGATCTAACTATTACGCAATATACACGTAAACTCGTTTCGCACAATCCACATACGCTTTGCGCGAACAATAAAAGTCCACGTCGTAGCCTATATTCCGGAGGTTTACGCTCTGTCTCTTTCTCTCCGTCTCCTCGCCGATTTGCTTATAGATATACAGCGTGGCAGCGCTCTTCCGCCTCTCCCCCGGCCCTACGATACTAAAATAGTCACCGTATTTTAGAATCCCTAGATACCAGCGCGAGCACTTAAGTTTGCTCTAGTATAGGACATTTACTGCTGGATTCAGCGCGAGCGCGGGCCTAGCTTCGAGAGCTGTGATTCAGCCAGTTCGCCGAAGGGGAAATTATAGAACTCCCCGGATGAAGGAGAGTGACACCGCGAGAGCCCGCGGTTTTAACGACGTAACGAGACGACGACGCATCTCTGCCGAAGGTGTATACACGATGCGCTCCGTGGTCAGTTAACCTGCGAATCGTGACGAGTTTGCGCGAGAGGAAAGCGCAGAGCGTGAATTTTGTTGTTAGCTGTTTTTGGTTCTTGCCATTTTGCAGTTTGAGGATTTGTCAGTGCGGTTGGATGGCATCGCGATAAATTAGGTTTTTTGTACATTTTGAGAATCGAATTATGATGATTAAGAAGAGTTAAGAAAAAGAACATATCTGTGAAAACCAATTTAAATTTTGAAGCTGGGATTTTTACTGTAAGATTGTTATAAGAAAAAAGAGTAACGTAATAAAATGCACTGAAATTGTCACGCATTAAAATGTTTTACCTCAAGTATTCGGTACTTTTATTATTTGCTTTTAAAGACACTGTAATGGTAGCAATATTCATTCTAAGTAGATCATCGCTCGAATCGCAAACTGAAGTTGGTTTTTATAAGCTTAGAGTTTATTCATTCAAAAACAAATAATCATAATCTAAGTCTAATATTAAATTCCTTCAACGTTCGAAGTGATTACAACTAATTAAAGTATTACTCTGCTGCTATAAAGTTGTCTTTTTGCGAACGTTTGATATAAAACTTCTACCACTCATTTTATAACGAATAATTATTATAAAAGTTTCATTGTACCCTGAGAAAATCCTGTGTGTAAGTAAAATGTTCCAAGAATTTGGAATATCTTTCCGTATCCCAGGATGTAAAATTTAAGTTAATTTATTAATAGTCTTGAGAAGGGGAGTAGTAAATCTCCCGAAACGTCGACTAAATAAATTCAACTCTAGCAACATCCTTGTCCGTCAAAGATCAATATATCTTTCCAATCCTGATATCTATCTATCTTAAAATTGAAACATTTATTTAAAAATTTAAAGAATATTTTTCTTACAATAATATTTTTTGTTGTATCAGATTATATAAGCGATCATTGCTAAAATTAAACTTTTGCTTTTTAAAATACCACTGGCGAAAAATTCTAATCAGTAATTTCCACCTAACAGCACATCAAATAATTATGATACCAAGATAGGACTTTTATTATGTTTTATCTACGTTTTATTTCTCGAAAAGAAAAAACAAAAGTTTGCCTTACGTACATACAGACGACTAATTATATTTTGAAGATATGATAGTACTTTTTATGGCAATTTTTTTATCGTTGGGATATTATAAGCGTATGATTAAACAAAATTTAAAACGTAAATGATGTACAAACAATAAGACGGAAATTAAATTTCATGGAGCAAACACTTTGAAATTGAATGAAATGTGAAATGAGAACTGTGTAATAATCGACACAATTATCGTAAATTCATGTTCGATTTCCACGTGAAACTCAAATTTTTATTTTCTCAGTTTTTAAATGTAATCAAAAATAAGCAACACGTCGCGATCCAAAATTTTACATCATAATTCAAACTGCACAAGACTGAATGAATCTACAAATTTATCGTTTTGTAAAACCTCTCCCACCGTCATTCGAAAACACGCTGACACATTCATCCAGCGATTCGTCACGGTCATGGATTTCCACTTTCGAATTTTCAAAATCCATCTACAGAGGCCCGACCGATCAACAGATCGAGGTTAAGGAAAGTCCTGAAAGCGGGAATTTCCCTCCACTGACGTTTATACAGTCGCACTGAATTCACTAACGCTCGATACTCATCTAAGAGCGCATAGGTAAGTATACAAGCCTAGCGGGAGAATCCCGGTATTGTGAGCTGCATGCAGGCCGGCTTCGACCGAGGAGAGTAAACGTTACAGTCGTTGACGCCGCCGCGTTTATATATAACTGTTAAGCCTAGGTATAAAACGAAACAAAGACGTTCGGACGCTCTGTACAAATATCACTGGAATTACGCATACGTGTCACGGAGCGTCGTTAAATTTGCATAATTTTCGCTCTAGTTGTATTTGAATACTGTACTTTGTTCGGTTTTTTTTAGAGCTTCGTGCCGGTTTTTTCAATAACTATAGTTTTAGAATATGTGACAAACGAATATTTATGCAACTGTCGAACGATATTTTAAAAATTTATTTATAAAGCACAGATTGTATCTCATTATTTATAATCATGGTTATTACAGTAATTTGTGAAATGCGCACAATGCGTTATTGTGGAAAAATTATTTGCGGAACGCACGTGGTTGATGTGCGTAAAAGTTAACAGTTACAATGACATTAAACTTTAAAATTAGTCTAATGTCTCAACGGCTTCACGCGTCCAATTAAGGCCTAATTATAGCATTCTTCAAGTTGCACTTAATCTTCCGAGCTCTCGACACGAGAAATATTAAGATACAAATCTTAATTATTTGGTTCGATATAATTTGCTTGATCAAAAACTTTTCCTTAAATAAAATTGCGCAATCTCACAGATATTATTTAGCACTCACTGCCATATAAAACCTCACTATCATAATTAAAATTCATAACTAATGAAAATCGCTCTAACCTGAACTAATAGGCGTGACCGGCGGCAAAAATCTCATCTCTTTCTTCCACAAGACCCACACTCTTGCTGCACGCGCAAACAACTGTCGCAAATTCGGCGAACATCGATATCGAAGATCTTCGGCCTGTACTACCGCTCCCGGGGCACCTGATAATTAACGGCCGCGAAAACAACAAAAAAATCACGCGGTTTTCGCGATCCCTCGCTAAATAGGACAGATAATTTGCCAACGAGTTAATCTCATTAAGCATATATATAGATCTATTCTTGCTTGTCCAAGACAGCCATGGCTTCGCCCTCGAGCGAATTCCCGTAAAAAGGGAGGCACGCGAGGATGAGCTTTGCATTGTTAATGGGATATATGCGCGGCTCGAGTGCCGGCCATTAATCTTTTGATTCGAGCCTTGCGGTGCAAAGATCAACGCCAGATGCGCGCGTCAGCGGCGCCGGTGTGTGTCGACGGCCTTTATGTATATTTGAGTTTTGTTCACTTTCGCGTTGGAGTGGGTAGATGAGTGGAAGAAAAAAATTTTCCGTCGCTTTACGAGCGGTCCTCTCGGTCTTCATTTGCTTAATTGCTTCGAGGTTTTGGAGGGTTTGTATTGTTTGTTGATTTGCTTTGGCTAATTTTTCGCTGGTCATGCGATCTGCTCTCGCGGGAATACCCGTATTTTTGCGAGAATTCGATAGCAACTTGACTTTGATGTAAACAATTTTTTTATTTTGTGTTAAATAAATAATTTTTAATGAGTAGGGAAAACCTGTAGATCCTACACTCTTTTACGCAAATGGATGATTCTTAAATAAATATTCTTATAAATGCAATATTTAAATACGTAAGTATATGAATCACGATCTATAAAATACTTTTATATACAAAAGTTAGATTATTGAACTACGATTGAATTTTTCTGTTTCTTTGCAGTGGAAAAGAATACTATTATTTTGTAGCTATAGATAGCTATAAGATCTGAAATAAGCAAAAAAAATTTTCTATCTTTTTTCTCGCGTTTCCGGAAATTTCCAATGCGTATACAGGTATCTGTAAAAGAGATAAAATGAATCTTATGCTTTAAAATTAACATTTGTCATTTAGAAAAATTATACCACTTAACATCAATTTAATGATAAGTAAACCTTTTTATTAATTTGTTAATTTATGATATGTATTTTATTTGCTATACCGATAATATTTTAATACTTATCTTAGAATTGGCAAAATACTTTGTAATCTAAAAAAGCGAAAATATTACATGTCATCTTGAGATTACGCTCACAAATAAAACCAAGTTTTTAAAAATTAGAACAATCTATTTTATCTAGGAGGAGAATTATTTAATCGCGATAGAGCTGACAGTTAACAAATTTGTTTTCTCGTTCTCTGATGTAACTTATAGTATTTTTTCACTATTCGCATAACAACGATCCTCTCAAAACATATTTTTCATGATATATTACATGCTTAAAACAATGAAATCCCGATAAGAAACGTTTCGATCTGCACGTATATATGTATGTAATGAACGGATTAGATATTGACGAGTAAAATGCGATATCGAAGCACCTCGGAGCGATATCAGCGCGCATATATGCTCAGAGAATTTTCGAGAATTAACAATTTTTTATCTATATTCAATTGTATTCTACGAAACCGAATCGCGACACCGACAGCCATCGACTTTTCGTTCGAGCCATTGTGGACTTTCGTTTAGAATCGAAATTGGAGGCCAGAGCGCGGATAAGACCTTCGCACGGTTTTACAATGCGGGTTCCCTTTTTTTATATTCATCACGGTCAATTAGCCAATAGCCTGTGGACGTGGTGTAAATCTACCGAGATCTGATGGCGTGCCCCCGAAATCTACTCTACATTGCTGGGCAATCTCGTTTGGAATTAAAGCCCGAGTTTTTTCGCCTTTAAAGCGGATCTTTTTCGAGGCACTTTTTTATGCTGCTAACGAACCGGCCTGGTAAAAACACAAATCGATGCAAGAATTAAGTGTTTTGAGAACAAAAGTTTGTTCACGTAAAATTTAATATATTTACAGGGTTAATGATTAACGTTGAGAAAGTAGGTAAACATTTTTTCACAGACTTCGGGCAAGTACTTTTCATTAATTTAAAGACTATACTTTAATATAGTACACACTTAGAAAATACTGTTATATGTTTTTGAATTAAGTAAACGAATGTATTGCAAGGTCTTGAAAGTATGTAATAATATTATTAATGTAACTACGATTATTCGCTTATTAAAGCACAATTTACTGTTTATTACCAGAAAAATCATTATTATTCTAGACTTTATTTTCTCACATTTTTTATAACGGTAAACAACTTTTATATTTAGCATTGTTTTCTTGCACTTAGTTTTATGAATAATATTTTAAATTGACTTTTCCATAAGCTTTGCACACCTGCAAAATTATTGAATAAATTTTTTTCAGCACAGAACATTCATTATTTAAAATTTGTAAAACATGCATGAATCTTGAATGCTGAATTATTCAAATAGGCATTGAAAATGTACACTATTATCGATTTCTGTTAAACACCAAAATCATTAAAAATTGCAAGAAATAAAAAAAAACCTTTATATACCTATCAATCCCAATTCAAAATAAATTTCACCCATGCCTTAGCGAATAAAATATTTATACAAAATCAAATTTCGCTCCGTACAAAAATATCTACTCCCTACACCCATGCCCAACTCGCCTTCTTCTCTTTCAATCCACCTCCGAACGCACACACCTACATGCAAAATCTCGAGAGCCGCAAACGTCTACGTCACCAGCTTGTGTCAACTCGCGAAACTCGCCGCATCTCTCGGCGCGATATCCGGAGGCGCGACAGACACAACACCTTTCTCTTCGCGAAGGTCAGGACAGAAATACGGAACCGGAGAGCGGCTGCGCTCGTCCGTATATACGCAAACGCAATTTTGCACCGAAAGTTCGTTCGCTTGTACTTCCTGATCCTCCGGGGACGTGGCCAGTTTATTTCCGCTGACGGTTCTCAGTTTTTCGCTTTTCGAGAGAGTGTAAGCTTTACGCAGGATCGGCAAGGTTCCAGGTTATTTGTTCGCGAAATTCGCGGTAGAGTTGCAGGATATTTGTGGTCGAGGTTGAATTTCTTTTTTCATTTTCGGTCGTAATAATGGACGTTTTTGACGAGCGATTCAGGAAGAAAAATGCGTCGATGAAATAATGTTTTTTTTTTTGTCTTGCGATAGTGCGGACAGGTGAATGAAGATGAATCAGGCGGGCTATCGTTGAGAGTTCGAATTGTGTCGGAATGATAAACTGGAAAGGAAGTAATAAAGCATTGCTTGATCGTCTCGGAATTTTTTTTTCTCTTTGAAATGTCGAGCTTGTATTTAGAAAATAGTGATAAAGATCATGCTGTAAAAGTTAAATATTGAATATTGAAACAAAATGTACGATTCTCTATGTTGGAAAAAAGAACAGAAGCTAAAAATATAATTTATAAGCGCCACTAATTATATCTTATTTTTATATCAACTTATACGACCTCTTGCTTATCTGGAATTTCGTGCAAAGACTCTGCGCTCTAAGAGCGACACACGTATGAATGTGTATTCATGTTGCGTTTCAACTGAATATGCGCGATCCCGTTAAATCCATGCAGGAATTCTAGATTACTCGAAATAGCAAGAATGTAAAGCAAGAAATAAGAAATAAAACTCTTAAATTTTAATGAAAAATTGTAATAATTTGCAAATTTGTTTAAATGGATAATATTATATATGAGATTTAAAAAACTTTAATTAAAATATTTAATAAACATAAAGTATTAGATGTAATAAAACTTATTAATATAGATATTAATTTATTAAAAAAATTTTATCTAATTTTAATATGATTTAAAATAGATTTTTAAAGTAAATAAAACATTTAATTTGTATTATTCAAATTTATTATTGTAGATAAAAGTGTGTATAAGTATTGATAAACAAATAGCAAATCTAAAACAAATCATTTACTTTTTTAGAATAAACATTTTACAACTATTAAAACTGTGTTAATACAAATAAGTGTATCAAATTACATTAACATTGAATGTAAAAGAGAAAAATAGAAATATTTCACAAGGATTGTGTAACTGTGTAATCACATCAATTTTTACAGTGCTTGAAGTTAAGTTTGAATGAATACTAATGCATTTGTCATATCACAAGATACTGCCGAAATGACAATTTTTTTGGCTCAAAGTAGGCCTAAAATCGTAAAGTTGTTAAATAATACACATTATGTATACATTATTCAGCACACTGTAAACTTACTGTTCTAACAATCTTCACTTTCAATACTACATTTATCAAAGTTCTCGTATAAGATAGTACCATTCTTTAAAAAATTCTTTCTTCATACAAATTATTAAGTCTATTCAGTGAAAGTATTAAACATTATTAGCTGTACATATATACAGATAAGCAATATAAAAACAATTAATTCGACCACATTCATGCTTCCATAGCAACTGGCTCTTGCGACTTGCTTTTGACTGCTGCAAAAAATAAAAATTTAACGTTAACTTTTTCAACAAAATGGTTATTATTTATAGTATAATATATTCATCAGTATATTTTGTACCTTTTTCCTTCTTAGGTTCATCTTCAGGTACATCTGGTAGTGGAACATCAGCTGGCACTTCAGGTGTTGCTATCTCTGCATCTTGTGCTATAAGAGCATCCAACTCAGCTTCGACTTCACCTTCATCTTCATCAGTTAGAGCTCCAGACAACAGAGCATCAATTTCTTGTTGTTTCTCTACACCTTCTCTCGTCTCATCCATAACTTTCTCAATTTCATCAATTGATAATAATGCATGTAATTTTTTAAGTGCATCATTTCCAACTTTAAGTCCATCAATAACCTTTGTTTCAACTTGTGCGAACTCAATGTCGTGTACCATACGTTCTAAATTTTCTAACTGACCATCAGTTTTGACTAGAATTTGTTCTTGGAACTTCTTTTTACGTAATAAAAGCAGGGCACGCCTGGATAAAAATTAAGAAATATTAAGCATTGTAACAAGAATAACTTTTTATAAATAAGAAAAATTATTAGACACAGGAGTACTTACTCTTTCTGATTATTTTTCAATAATCTCTTTGCTATATCTCTGTCTTTTTCAATGTTTTGTTCAATTCTCTTTTGATATTGCTTTAATTTATCCCTTGTTTGCTTCAATTGCTAAGACAATTAAGATAAGAATTTGTAATATTTACATCAAAAAGTGAGGTTAAGTTAAAAAAAGCCAAAATAACTTACCAAAACAGCCTTGTCGTGATCAGTTACCCGACTAGGTTGTTTCTTTTTTGAAAAAAATATCCCCATTTTCACTGATCTTTTATAAAATGGAGAGAAAAGAAGCTACTGCGTGAAAATTTCCAATTCGTAGGTTACATTACATGACATTCAATGGGCTGGACTCAGATTAGCTATAGACAAAGCATAGGTATAAAAGTGACATCTGTCAACTAGTGCCGGTATTGTAACTTTTATAGTTAAAGTAAAATTCTGCCTTACCACATAAGGATCGGACGGCAGCAAACGTTATCATCGGAGGTAAATTGTTTATCCGTGATATGATTATTTGTAAAAAAAATGTATTCAACATATTTTTATTATTGATTTCTATTCTTTACATTAATGGCTTGTCTATAAAATAATTTTATTCAATTTATATTGAGAAAATATTTTGGAAAAATCTATTCAGTGAAATCAATATAGTAAATGCTTCAAACATCAAAGATTTATCAATTTGTATATCACCTTGGTATTGCTAACTAAAACAAATGTAAATTAAAGTTTACATTTTACAAAATATAAGTTCTTAAAATAATTATTATTCTTTCAACATTTTTTAAAACAGTTTTACTCTGATAAAGCTCATAAGGCAACTTTTCAAAGATCTAATTTCTTGCTATTATGTTTCTCAGTACTTGATATTCAGAAGTTTAAAAAATTTATTTTTGAAGTAGAAAATTGTTTCAGTAAAATAATTAAAATGATAGAAAATTAACAAAATTTTTATTTTAATGAATAATAGTTTGTAAAGTATTGTTTAAGATAGCCTTATTTAATTGATTAAATAAAACAATTTATGTTATTAAATTCATATAAGATAATAAAATCATAGTAAATTGTTATTTAATAAAATTGTAAACAAGATTTAATTGTTAGTAACTGAAATGGATTTAGAAAGGAAAATAAATAACGACTTTTATCAGGTTGAATTGAACAATGTCCATTATATTATATATTTTATTCCCACATACACACGGCACGTTGTGAACCTTTTCTTAAATATTAATAATAATATCATAATTATAATAATATTCATCATCATCATCATCGTCGTCGTGTCGTCTTTCGTCGTCGCGATAATAATAATAATATAATAATCATAATATTAATTAAAACAATAATAAACGTAATAATATGAATTCATTAGATATATATATATTTTTATATGTATAGTATATATATAATAAATCATATAGTAATAATCATTGTATTATAATATATTTATATTTACAGAGGGGTACAATATTGTTATTTGTTGTATTAGTGTCATATTTATAATCGCCATATTATATTTATTTTCTTGTTTGTATACATACACAATTAATTAAATTTACCGGCCCTCGCAATTATATTATATCGCTCGCGACTATAACTCAGCGTTAAACTTGTTGTTTTATTCATCATTTTTTTTTTTTTTTTGTATTTTATAATATTCTCCATCCGAGGGTTCCGCTCAACGCTTCTTTATTATTCTTTTATTTGTTTAAAACGCTTTTGATCTCTTACCTCGCACTCACGGCTCTCTCGCTCTCTTTCTCTCTCTACATACGCACACTTCTCGTTTTCTCCCGCTCTTTCGCTCGTATAATTAATATCTCTCTTGCACACCTATAATGCGCTTTCTTGCCTCTCTCGCTCGCTCTCACTCTCTGGCATATTGAATTTTATTTTCTTAATATGCCGATTTTGCTTCTGTTCGAAATTCCTCGGATTATCGGGAAAATCGAATGGATAATATCTGATTTTGAAAAACGACTTGGCCCGACAATATATATCTCGTCTTGTGCTTGTGTATAACGCGCATTTATTTATTATTTAATTCTGTATTATTATTTTTTTTCTTTTTTTTTTCTAACACTCGCCCCAAATGAAACAGTCGCTTTTTTCCATACGATTCAGCGCGCCTGTTTGCGTATGTATGAATGCGCCGAATCGGTATATTTAATCGCCCCTGCATTTATTTGCTTTTTTATTTTTATTTTCTTTTTAGTATTTTACAAAACATCCACTATTAGTCTGGCCTACGGTTTTCAAAATGAGAGTCATGCACCGATAAAAAAACCGACGCTCATCAAAAATAATGGAAAAAGTCTCGCATTCATCGTTTTATTTTATTACTTTTTTGCTTTTCGCTAGTCATCGGAATTTAAAAAATCTAAAATAGTCAGATTTTACGCGAGAATAATAATTAATAATTCACTTCGTTTTTATTTACTTAACAATGATAGGGATTTTGCTTGCATTTAAAATTTCTTGTTCTCTTTTACCTTCATTTATTATTCCACTTTTCCCATGTAATAATATAATCATATCATACATATTTGAAAATACGGTGCTAAATAATAGTTGAAAAAACATTTTGTTTACCAAGTATAATTGTATAATTGCGGTATCAGATAAAGCTTTAATTGTCGTCGATCGACTCTCTTTCGGCAATCTTGTAAAAGGCAGGCCTCTTCATTAAATATTCTGTACAGCATTATAATTATTATAAATCATCATTGTATCTTATATACTCGCTTATACCTATGTCATTATTATCAGTAGTGTAAAATTGAAACTTTACGTACTTAGATGTAGATTACCTTCTGCTTTGTTTGTTTAAACTTGTTTTTTTTTATTTTCATTCATGTATATTTTTTCCATTATTTCCATTAAATCGCAATACACAATCGTGTAATTTTTTTAATATGTCGCTATACGTATTGTATCGTTACAATTAGTAAGAAGATGTAAAATTGGTATTTTTTTCTTGTTTCCTTCATGTTTTTTTTTTAAATTCAATTAATCTCATTTAAGCATTCACATAATCATTTAGTATACAATGGAATTAAGAGCGGCCTATTTATTGCTTGTTATATTGCAAGTATCCTCGCTGTGCCGTGTCATCGAGCATATCCCAATCGACATATCCTTATTTTTACTTTATTCTTTTTTTGCGATCATTCTCTTCCCTTAATCCTAAGCCCGTTTAAAATCAACGGGCCTCGATTTATTATTATTTTTTTCTCTAATATAATCCCGCAGCCTGTCCGTTTGTCGAAGAAGTAATCGACAGAATACTCTTCTTCTACTAATTTTAATTATTTGTTCACATATTTATTCCGCGCTTTATTGATTAATTGTTTTTGCTTATTTGCATTATGTGTGTAAGTGTAAACCAGTAAAACAAAGTTGCAATTTATCATTGCGTGAATGTGAATGTGTTTTTTTTTCGGTATAATTAGTTTTGTATATATTTCGGGGTATTTAGACCGTTTGTTTCATAACAATAATACTTTTCTTAAAGAAAAAGACTACGAAATCGATAATTTGATTCAACATTATTGTACATCTGATCAACAAAAATACAAAATCGTGACAGACGGATTATCTTTTAACAAATATACAACTTAAACAGTACAATCGTCGCACATTAAAATTTAACTAAGGTACCAGAATACTCGATTTCAGAACACCGACAATAATTACCTTACACATTACATTTACATTGTTCGCTCACTCATATCTTGATTCTTCGCTTTTACTTAATTTTATAACAAACTTAACAAACACCGGATTTTCGCACGATATTTTTTTCTTTTCGCTATTTCATATGTATATATATTATATTCAAATAAAGAGGAACATGCGACTTATCTTGTGAAACTTTCTTCATTTTTTTGTGCATTTTGCTCAATACAATAAACGCAAGTTAAAAGTAACTGTCCATTTTTCTTGATTAATTATAAAATTTATACACGCCGGATTGCAGCTTACGCGTATACAAATCATTTTAGATCTTATAGATCAATTTGATATGTCGAAACGTTGAAAGTAAAAGGAACTTAAATTTCGTCGAAGAGTTATTCTCGTTTATTACAAGATTGAGCTTGACAATTATCAAACTCAAATGATCAATCGGTTCGGCAAGCTTTCTAATCGGGATCGGGATATCCTTTGTCACGCGAATTTTCCGCATGTCGACCGTCGGTACATTATTATTATTATTTTTTTTAATTTATATCTTTATTCATTTAATTGACTATTAAATTTACGTTTAGGCTTTCGAATTGTCCTTTCTCTCGATTTACTCCATTTTTAAATACAATATAACTTTATAAATTACCTACACGCTCGATCGAAAAATGACAAATGATCGTTTACCTAAAATCAATAAAAATTATACAGTTAACAAATTAGTATTGCTTTGGTTTGGATACGCACGAATATTAGTGAACAATTTTTCATCGACCCACCCGTACCCATTTGCTACTTACTTCCCACTGCATATATAGTTGGCTCGAATCAAAATTTCTTTAAAAATGTTTTTGTTAAAAAAATGAGTATTATTGGAAGAAATCGTTTTATTGTTACTTTACATTTCACGTGTTAATGTCAGTAATATAGAAGTGAGTTTGTGTGTTTATTTATGTCGAAGTTACTTTTTTTTAGTACGACGAGTAGAATATAAATCATTTTTGGTTTATCCTCTTTCTATTATTAATAGATCAGCGTAAGCACATAGAGCATGTAACAAAGTTCAGTTAGTTAGTTCGTTTGTAAAATCGTAATTAAAGTATGAAAAAATTCGTCGAGATATTACATATAGAAAAGATGAGGCAAAAATCGATAGAATATAATAACTTGGCATCGTTCTTTCATTTTTTTTTTTTTTTTTTTAAGTAAACATGATTGAGATACAAAATACATATGTGTCTTTTCTACCGAATTTTCGTTAGAAGGCCCTGATTGAAGACATGTACTTGCATCTTTTTAAATATGTTAAACGAATCATCCATTTAGTATTATTGTTTCGTTTTACTCGGTAAAAATTGTACTTTTATATCGAGGTTTGCATTATATTTTTTTATATTCTTTTCACTTGGCGTATCTTCGTGGGCAAAAAGACCGACCGTAAAACCAGCTTATACCCCCTCCCATTCCCTTCTCTCTTTCTCTCTCCATCGACATTGTCAACTTTGCGCATGAACTAAAGCATAATCGTAAAAAAGCGAACGTAAAGTTTCGTTAATGACCCTTCAAACGCATCAACGTCGTGGTCGTCGGTGCGTATATATCTACAGGAAAAACGTGTCAACTCGCTTGCTTTTTTTTCTATCTCTTCTGTAACTATAAGTATCACCTCTTTTTCACTTCTCCCTTCTCGTCTCATTTTTATCGTCGCTCTTTCTACCCTATCTATGTCTCTTACTCTCTTCCTGCACGCGTTTATTATCCACGTAGTTATATGTACATATTGCATGAAGTTATATACGCTAAAATGTACGTGCATCGACATGTTACGCCGGCTCGCCATTAAAAAAAAAAAAAAAAAATGAAAATAAAAAAAAAATGATAAAAGTACAGCTATGCAACAAACTCGTTCTTTCCGTATGTGTATCCTGTCTAAATATCTAATTCGGTGAGCTTCTTTCTAAATTATTCGTCACTTGAATAGAATAAAATTTTACAATTTGAGACTAATGATAGACAGTGCAGTTACACTTTGGAAGCACGGTGTAAATCCGCACGAAAACTACGTCGATTCAGCTGAACTTAATTTGCTGAGTGAATTAGTTAATTAATTTTCTTTGTAAAGTATCGAAGTATAAATGATATATATAGACGACAAATAAATAGTTAATGCGCGACCTTAACGAGCCCAAAACATGCAAGTGAACATTCGTTTTTAAAGTAGTTTAAAAATCGATTCCGAATAATTTAGTGAGAAGCGCGACGCGTTAAAACCGAACTCCAATAAATCTTTGCTCTTTGCTTTCTTGTCTAATCATTCTTTCTTATTTTTTTTATCTAAAGAAAGCTAATATCATCTTACTATCTCTCGCTTTCGCCTCTTTCGTACGAGGAACAATAAAAATGTCGAAAGCACTGAAGTCATCGAGAGCGCGTAAGCCGTGCGCGTTTACGATAATTAATTAATTGTATTTATTTAATTAACGTAATTAACGAATACGAAATATAATCTTACCTAAGAATGGTTTGAATAATGACGAGATAATGATGATAATAATTACAATATAATTGTATATTGATAGTAAGTGGACAGTAATAATCGTAATGATGGATCATTATGTTTATTATGATAAAAACCGTAAATTTATCGATTAAAAATAATAATATGTCAACAGAGATAAAACAAAAAAGAAAACATAGTTATTAGTACAGGTCATAAGATAAAGTAATAATAATAATAATAATAATAATAATAATAATAATGATAATAATAATATAATAGTAATAATTCTCGCAGAAACGAATATATCTGGCGCGTCGTATTTGATGGTGGAAAGGTTGCTCACGACATAAAATAAAATAATATAGTAGTAATAATAAAATTGCCCCTTCTGCGGCGACGCGCATCACGTAATTGTCAAAAAGTACCTATCTAGCTACGCTTTTCCCCAGTCCCCACCCGGTTTCTGTTTCATTCAATTTATTTCATTTTCTACATCTCGATTTCTCTAACTCTTTCCCTTATCGTTTTTAATTTGTTCACCGTTCCACTAAAACGTTTGCCTTCTTTCTCTCTTTCTACCCAGTCTTGCATTCGGCGAAACAACAAATAAGTAAAGAACGTAATTATTATAATCTCACATGACACGTCGCATTGTTCACTCGAACTTCGTAGATTTTTTCTTCCACTGCTTCATCTTCCTCTTTCTTTCGCTTCATTTATTGTTATTTTTTTTAACTAAACTAGACGTTTCCTAGCAATATTACATAGGACTCGATTCAAGGAGTATATACGCAATGAAATTCTTATATTTTTTTATTCTTTTTGAGAGCGATCGACGTTGTTGGATCGATGATGCGAAAGTATATTTATATGTATGTATATATATATGCAAGTCCACGCGGCGCGAAGGAATTAAACTCAAGAGGCAAGACACCAAAGTTGATGTTCTTCTCGTTTTTATTTATTAAATTTCTTACTTACTCTTTATTTAGATACTTTATTTTTCTTTTCTTGCTTCGTTTTTTTCACTATATATATTGACTTGATAGCGAGAATCTACGAAGAAAAGAACACGTTAAGCTTGCTGTTGCATTGATTCGGAAAGATTTTCACTATCTATTTAGTTTGCAGCTAGTCCAATTTTATTTTCTTCTGCATGGAGAATGATTATTTCGTTTTCCCGTTTAAGAGTAGCTATAGATGCGAAAGCACGGCTATATGTAACTTAAGTCTTTTGTTGCTTTTTAAAACTTTATTATTAATATTTTTCATAAATTTTTTTTGTGCTTATAAACTTCAAGCTTGCAGCAAGTCGTTATAATCTGTATTTTCTTTCTATGCTTAGTTCACGTGTCTACCCCGTGTGTAGAAATCTCTGTTTTCTTGTATAGTGTTTACATATTTTTCCGCCAAAAAACTGCTATAATATTGCTTCACTTGCACATTATGTGTGTGCGCGTTTTCGTGCTCGCCTTTAGTAATTTTTCTTATTTTATTTCATATTTTTTTATTTTTTTATTTTTTTGCTTTTGTATATAGTCGAGGTGTTCGAGATTTTCCTTTATTAAAATAAACGCTCCTGCACAGATCGAATTCTAGTAAATATTGACTGGTCGTGGGATTATCGCGAGATATAATATTGGCATCGTTGCAGCTGCTAGCGATGATGATGTGCATTTAATATTGCTTCATTTTCTTTTCTTCTGACATGAATCGTTCTTTTAGGTCGGAATGAAAAACATCTTCCTCTACTCTCTTTTTTGTACACTATTCGAAATTTTAGAATCGTCTCTGTGCAGGAAATACAAAGTTTTTGTTTTAGTAATTTTCAAAAATGCCGTGACGCTAAAAATGATATATTTATTGCCCCTTGAGTTCTCTTTCTTAGTCTTTAAGAACTATTAATTCTCTTCCCTCTTCCGTCGTATAAGATCAGAACGTAAAGTATATATATCGCAGTAATTAAAAACTAAGGACGCTTTATCGCCTCGTGTATATTTTCCCCTGTCTCATTTAATAGCGAATCCCTTGAAAATTTAATTTATTTCATTTCAGGCGTATTGATTCTTTCTTGCATTTTCGCCCTCTATTTCGATCTCGATCGATTTTTTTCACTCGGACTAATGATCCTGTCGGTGATCCTGTTAAAAAATCGACCGGGATCATTAAATTAATTATTTAATAATATTTTCATCTCGCGCGCTCACTCGCTTATTCTTTTTCTATATTTTTGCACAAATGTTTTCGCCAATCGAATGTCTATACTTCGTTTTCCATTGCCGTTCACTATTATATGCATTAATTATACTGAGCTTCTTTATTTATATATATATTTATACTGTAATATATATTTATATATGTATAATATCCGCGCAAGGGAGGGCAGAATTCGATGGCGGGCGGCGGATGTCATCCTCTTTTTTTCTCTCACATCTATCTTCACGTTTAATAATGATTTTTTTTTTAATTTATTACTTATCACTCTTACTTATTTTTTTCTTTGTAAAAAAACAGCGAAGTGGAGATCTGCCCGCGCCGCACAACGAGTCCTACGGCCTGTCTCGCGTGTTCCCTTCGCTCTTACTCTTCTCTTCACTCTTCGTTCCTTCTTTCTTCTTGTGTTTTATCTTCTGTGTGTGTGATCATTGTGATTTGTGATCAAATTACAGTACAATAGTATATTAGCTTTAAAACATCAATAATTATATACAAATGCATAAAACAATTTGTCAATATTTTCTTTCGTCTTCATAATCGTTTATTTATTTATTTATTTTTTATTCGCCTTAGACATTAATCATATATATTTTTTTTGCTTTCTTATCATTCATTATATTTATATATGTATATGTTTGTATATATATACTAGATGTAGATTATTAGACGTAATATTTCAATATTTATTTATTTTTTGTTTATTTATAAACGCGTGGACTTCAGCCGTACTGGTTTTACATTGTCGTTTCTCTCCTCTTGCCTTTGCATTCTCTTAAAGAATTTAATCACTTTTTACCTTTTCTCTGTCTTCGTCGTCAAATTTTCCCTTCTTCTTAAATTCTCGTCCTGTCTTAATAATTGATCATAATCACCGTCGCGTGAGAAGTGTATACATATAATTTATATATTTATATATATTTTTTATTTTACCTTTTTTCGGGAGGATCTTGGACGACTTTTTGAACGAAGACGTTTCTTGTACTCTACGCATGGAATGTGCCTGGTCGCTATCGATCTTTCTTCTTCTTCTTTTGTTTTATCATGATCTTCTGGATGAAGTTTATTTCCGGTCTCTTTATAATATATTTATTTTATAGATTGGAAGTCTTATTTGAAGAAGTCGCACGGAGAATTCGTCAACTATTTAACAAAATTAAAAAGGTACAAACTATATATTTGGAGTTGAAGAAGATCGAAGAAACCAGGACAATCTACGCTCGGGTTTTCAATCTTTCTTGACGTTATCTTTAAACCTACACCGAATTACCGTTCTAAATTTTCTCTGCCATTAACTTTGCACTCGATTCCCTGCTCTTTGCACTCTATTTCTTTCTCTAACTTGCCGGCTCTACTTTTTTCGCTTATAAACTGTATGAATCTTGTTATTGTAGAATATTATTATTTTTTTTTTTCATTGAGCTGGTGTTTTACCCTCGGTTTCTATTGTGTACGCTGTTGCTTCGTTTATTAATTGTAACATGGATGCTTTAGTTTTTGTCTACACAACATTCTCGAATATGATTTGTTCTTCCGTGTTTAGCGGGTGTATCATCTACTTTTGTAAAATGGAAAGAGAAATTAGTTTATTGTAATCGTGTTCGAGTTACGAATGGATCCTTAAAACTGCAAAAATTGTCGTATGTAGGCCAACTGTCTGCTTAAAATCTTCTTATGTACTCTTTAGTTCAAGGAGAGTTTGTTGGTTTCGTTATCGAATAAAATTAGAAAGAAAACGATATAAAAATCAGCCGATTGAAAAATCAACGTCTCTTTGATTTATTTCGCGCTAATAAATTCACATTTGTTCAACTACTTCGTAGCCTCACGTTGGCGAGCGAACGGCAACGCAATACACGCAAAAAAATTACGCGTGTCTGCTTGCCTTTCTTTCGCTCGTTTAATTAATTAATTTTATCGTCGCAAAAAACATTGCTGGATACCATATTTGGTCCGATACATATAATTTTTTTACAATCATTTATTGTTAGCACTGGGACGTACCGAACTAGCCACCATTTTGTTTCGATCTGACAGAGAGAATTCGAGAAACTTAGCGAGTTTTCATTTTTTATTTGTTTTTGCTCACGTCTCTCGCTTCGTCATACGATACACAACGAGCTCTTTATTATATTCAACTTTGCTGGCATTCGTATAAACGTACTTCATCAGCGAAAGACACGAAATTCCGCTTAGCACGTACGTTATTTTATTTTTTCTATTTGAGATTGTAATTAAACTTCGTTTTGCTACATAGGTGTTTACTATCTTTTCCTCACTTTTGTAGTTTTCTTATTAAGCATTTGCATTTTTTATTTTTATATTTTTTTTTTGGTGCTGGGTTCCTCAAATATATTGCTACGTTCCTATAGAAAATTGACTTTTTATATCGCGCCTGCGTTCTCGTTTTTGCTTCTTCTTTTTTCGTTTGTTGAAATCTTTACACGCGTGTGCGCATCAAAAAACAAAATGGCTGCCATTCAACGAGATACACGTCCCACAAAATTGTTCTATTTTTTGTTATTTTTTACCCTGTCGTTGAATACAATATAACCGTTACTATAATCATCATACATATATTAATTCATTTATTGTAAAATTTATCTTCGATTAATAATCCTTCGCTTGTCTTTTTTGTCCCTCGAATAATGTAATCATAGTAAAATGTTCAATAATAATAATAATAATTATAATAATAAATAGTCATCGCGTTTACCGTAATAACAAAACAAGTCCAATCGCTCTCCCATGCCCAATAGCTTTCCCCTTAGATCCAATCACGTTTTCACAATTAAATACCTAACTTATTAAAAATCTAATGTATTCCAAACCCTGAATAACCGCCGCGCACGACGAATATTACGTTCGATTCGTGTCTTTATCATCATAATTACACGGTAAAAAAATTAGTTTTACAAACTGTCCGCTCAAAACTTCTTGTAAGTTGTTTAGCCGAATCTGACAAGATGCGAACGATCGCTTTTGATATTCAAAGATTTTACCAATAAAAAGGTTTTTTAATATTAAAACGTTTGTTTGCATCTTGCAAGCATGGCAAAATTTACTTGAAATTCGAGTGGAACGTGTCACTATTAATTTTTTTTTACTGCATGGAAAAACTTACTGACAATTGCTAGGTTTTCTACTACAAGTGAGGTATATTCGCAAGCGAAAAATTACTATGTTCGTACCAAGCTTTGCTAGATTATAGTAACTTTTTCTAAAATTATATCAAAATTTAGTACGAAAACATAGTAATTTTTCTTTTACTTACGACTTTATTCCACTGTTAGCAGAAAACACAGTAATTTTTAGTAAAAGTTTTTCTCCAATGTGTATACAGCTCTACTTGATCTCTCGTTCTCGCAAAAAATTTCGATTATTTTTTTATACAGTCGTATAAATCGCGCCACGTGAGTTTCTTCCATCCAAAGAGTACAGTTAGTACGAAATTAAAATTCGTCGCTCACCCCACGTTCAGACGTCCTAAAAGAGTATCGCTCGATTATTATAATTAGGAATACGTATTGTGTTTTTTTAAGGTTCTCGTGCTCCTTCATAAAACTTATTTTGCTCTCTGTGGTACATCATTCGCTCTTAAAAATACACGCGTGAACGTAAAACCATCATAAGAAACCTATACGTAACAAGTTTATGACAATAACTCAGTATAACAATAAAAGTATACATAAAAATGACAAAATTAATGCTTAGACGCAGTACGGTAATCGTAATGCACTTGTAATAGTAAGAAACTTAAAGTAATGACAATAATAGTAAGTATAAGAATAGTCGTACGGTAATAATAATGATAATAATATTAATAATAAAATCGCAGTACAATTAATCATTTATTTTGCGTAGCGTGGATGCATAGGGGGTGAGGTTGGAAAGGATTAAATTCGAATAATTTAATTAGATTAGTTATATAAGTCGATTTTTAAAATTTTTTCCTTTCCTTTTCGCGATTCATTATTTCTCCTTTCTTTTTTTAAAAATTATTATTTATATACGTCAGCAGTCACTGCCTCGTCGTCGATCGGCTCGAGGCCACTTCGCTCGCGATCGGATTTTTTCGCGCTTCAACGCGATTTCTAAAATTTGCTATTATCGTTAAGGTTCGCTTGTTAAAACCACCGATCGCGTTGCAATGCTCGCCTCGAGGCCGTCGAAGAGAAAGCTCGCTCGTAGAGCTTGAGAACGCAACTAAACATACCTTTCGTTCCTTAGCCTCTTTTGTTTTGTTTTCTCTTAGTTTTCGTTCTGTATACCTTATCACACCTCTCGCTTCCATTGCTACAGCGGCGCGATTCCCTTTCTCGTAGTAAAACCACCTCTCCACTCAATTATTTTTACAAATTTATTAGTTTTTTTTTATCTTGGTGCATATACCCATTGGAGAGGTGTTCGACGTCGTTAATTGCACACAAAAAACGCTAATCACGTAATGGCCTTTTCTCTTGGGGCGCAAACTCGCGCGCTCTTTCTCTTTCATGTGTATTGTGTTTGTGTAAGTGTTTGTGTTTGAGTGTGTGTGTGTGTTTTATATATCATACTGTATCTCGCATATAGTTCACGCGGTTCACAAAAAATGATCGTTCATGTAATATCTGTCTCGATACAATTGTTACTGTTTTGACATTCTTATTTTCCATAATCATCGTCGTACGTGAGTCGGTATTTTCCGTCTTCCGCTTAACCGCTAAGATCATACGTTATTTCTATAGTAATATTCAATTATTTTTTTTGTTTTGTTATATTCATTTCTGGTTTGTCGGTGTATGCGTATATATTCAAAAAAACCTCTTCGCTCGCGCTCGCGCTCTCACAATTCGTTATTTATTTATTTTTTTTTCAATATCCTCCGTCAAATATATATTCACACACGCATCATATAATTAGCCGCTTATCTATTTAGCAATTAATAATAATTGTTTATTATTAATTAATTCATTATTATATTATTACTATTATTATTAATTATTAATGTCGGAGAACGGGCTAGCGCCAAATCGCAGGTTAGGTCGCGGCGGAGACTCTTACTATATATCCCTTTTCATATCTGTTATTATTATTTTTTTTTTTTTTTCAAAGTTATCCTCTGAAACTTTTCGTGCAGGGTTGTGTGTGCGGTAAATATCTGCCGATGTGTAAGTTTTCGTGTGTACAGTGGTTAATCTTTTTTTTTATGTTCGTTAAAGACCTTCCTTTTATCATGTATGTATAAGTATGTGTTCGTGTTCTTTTGTATGTCACCTTTACACCCCCATCCTTATTATTTTCTCTACGCATAACACACTCGCTCCAGCTCCGTACCCACCCAGACTTTTCCACCTTTTTTTTCGCATGGACGCACGCGCTCGCTGCGCAACACAACACAGGCTATTCTCTTGTGGCGCCAACATCGTCACCGCTCTTTCTTTTTCATTCTCTTTTACTTTTTCTCTCTCTCGCAACGGTCGCTTTGTACTCCGTTTCCTCTTTTGGCTCTTGTATACATCCAGATCCACGCGCGCGTATATTTCAGCGGCGCTCGTCACTTCCGGGCCCGAGAGTTTTCCGGAAACCGATCGCCGTCCTTCCAGCTCTGCACGTTGTTCTTCTCCGCTCTGCTTTCTTCTTCATTCTAATACCGACTCTTCCTTTTCATTATTATTATTATTTTTTTTTCATTTTTGCTATTCATTCGTTTGTTTTACGTTAGCCTCTCGCTCGCGCACTACGACCGTCTCCGTGCGTCTGAAAACCAAGTCCCGTGGTCGGTACTCCCATTTTTTTGTTTTTTCTGTTTATTCTCGCGATGCATGTATATATATAATTTTTTTTATTTGTTTAATTAATTGCGCGAGCCGCCGCTGCTGCCGCTCTCGCGCGCTGTTGCTTGCTTGCTCTCTCTTTCTCGAATTGTGTATGTAATGCCGTCAGTCGACCGTGCTGCGCTCTGCCCTCTCGTCCATCCTGCGAAATAATTGCATTATGTTTCGTTTCTCTTCCTATGTGTACGAGGTTTTGCTAGTTTTTCTACGTGGTGGCGTACGGGATGGTTCGAACTGAGGTGTGGTATTGGAGATTTGGAGATTTTAGATTAGTTAGAAACTACATTTTTTTTAATTGTTTGATGCATTATATGTAAATATATTACGGTGGATCGTTTTTTTTTTTTTCAAATAATGATCGTTAAAACCTTCTGCATGGGGAGAGGAATTTGCACGTAATACTTTTGATTAAATTTTTATTCACTTGAGTTTAAAAAGCTGAATTTTATAGAAACTTACACAAAGTTAAAATAGGAATCTGAACTATTATATTTCATAGCCTTATCACAAACTTGTGAATAAAAAATTCATATATTCCATAAAAATTATTATGTGAAAATCATTTTAATATTATACTCGTATAAGTGTTATAAATTTTGTTATTATTATCGACTTATCGATTTTATTTTGATATTACCGTAAAAGTTTAAATATTTAAAGTAGTATAGCAAGGCACATAATACAGAAGGTGGTACGTTCATTATTGATTTTCCATTAAATTCGTTTTGTATTTTACATAGTCGTAAAATTGGGTGCGAGATTAAATGCAGGCCGTGCATTCACGAAGTAAAGGTATATCAAGAAGACTCACCTGATGTTAGGTCTTAACAAGGCTCAATGGTAGCCATTAGTGAATGCCGCTGGTATCAGAGGACCCTAGAACAGTACGTAAATAGGATTCAACGAAAGTCTTACGTAATGTTTGTAAAAAATAATCAATAGGCATCAGTTTGTAAGAAAAGAAAAAAAAACAAAATAAAAATAAAAATCCAATAAGATATTTAATAAAATTACTAGAATATAACTTTATATAACTCCAATTTTACTTTTACGAAAGTTTTATAAACAAAAAATTAAAGCTTTAGGTAGCTGTTTCGTGATATAACGTATTGTTTAGATAAAATGATCAATAATAATATTGAAGGCATTTTAAAAAAATTAATGTTAGTGTCATGGTATCATTCATCTTTATAATATTTTAAACTTTCACGCGAACGTAGTTGATTAAATTAATATGCTTTGTTTTAATAAAAAAATTGTTAAAAACATGTAATTATAATAAAAGTAATATACACAAAATTATTAATCATTCCAAAAGTATTAACATTAAAAAAAAGCAATAAAAATCCATGTTCTATTAGTCACGATATTAGTAATAAAAATCAACGTCAACAGAAAATAAACGCGCTTTATTTTCGCGTATCTCTTACAATCATGAAGATCGTCGATAACGTTCCACTTCACTTAACCCGAATCGCATCGATCGCGCACTTTAAAAAAGCATCAATCGTCATTACCCCAAACCACTATTCTCAAAATTAATTTTAAAGCCCCGATAACGATCCCAGTCCTTATCTCAGCCCCTCTCAAAGCAATTACACGTGGCCACGGAAATTCATCCCTCCAATCGCGTAATTCTCCATTTTCTCCGCGTGCGCGGAGATAACGAGGAGTAAAAAAAAATAGACGGCTCGCGCTCTGGCCTGAAAATGAGAGGAAACAAAAAATTGGTAAATCTCGGCGTGCGCGAGCTTAAAAGGGCCAAGAGCCATTATTACATCGTGCGCGCGCGCGCGCGGCGCGGAACAGCGGGTAGTCACGAGAGTCTCAACTCCACCACTCGTGACTAATGGAAGAGCAGGCCCGTTGACAGTCGAATGATTCGTCAATGAAGCGCGCCGCACCCCCTCAGGGGTTGTGAGAGTTAGTGTCTGTGTGTGCGTCTGTCTATTGTGTATGTATAAGCTGAATATATTTCTGTCTTTGTCGTGCACACGCACTCGTAATATGCGTGAGGGGTTCGCGTGTGGGAATCGAAATCGTGCGCACGTCAATCCCGAGAGTAGTTTTCTTGATTTCCAGCGGTGATTAGTTCGATGTTTGTCTGCATGGCGGAATTCGTGTAGTCCGTCAATGGAGTAATACCGAGCGGTTTATTGTTGTTCGACGAGGGTATTTGTGTTATAAAATAGTATTTTTTGCTTTACAAGGCGATGTTTCAATAACGTTTTATCCACTTGTTTCTAATTCTAATAGTATTTCTTTTAAAAGATTCATTGTCAAAATTAAAAGAAAGTAATATTTTATTCTCTAAAAATTTATGAAACTTCCAAAATATTCTGATGCCTTTAAAAAACAATTTGACTTCACTTTCTCCAGATACACAATACACGATAAAAGAAAAGAAAATAATCCAAACGACATATCTACCAGTGCATTATCATAAAGTGCATAGAAATAAGACAGTAAGATCGTGATGATTGACTGCTGATTGCAGTTTATGACTTACGGGACTGTAGTTGAGCGGAGCGCGTGACACGGCGATCGCGGGGAACGCGGTGGTTGGCGGCTGGGGGCTCGCCGCCGCCTGGACGTAGCTGGCCACGGAGTCGGCGGCCGCCGCCGCCGCGACTGCTGCCGCGTTAGAACTGTACATGTCGATGGGCCCGGGCGAGTTCGCCGCGGGGAAGCTGCGACCCTGGGGGCCGCCGTGGCCGCCCGCCCCGTGCGGCGACGCCGGTGGGAAGCCGGCCTGCGCTGCCGCCTGGTAGTTGTTCATCACTGCAAAATTAGCCGGGTTACATTACATTATCATCTGCTCCTTGCTTGGCTAGTTTTGCGTTTTTTTTTTTTTGGCTTTTCGGATTGTATATGGTACAGTGCGGGAATTGTCGGTTTCGTTGGGATGTGAGCTGTTGAGTGATTTCAAATGTTGATCAAAGCCGCGTGAAGCTACTTGCCTGAAGTTAATGCAGTTGATTAACTTCGGCAGGTGCATTGAGCTAATTCATTGTGGTTTAATCAATGTTTGATGTGGTATTGAATTTCGTAAAGCAGAAGCTTGTAATTGAACGTAAGGATCTTTGGTTGGTGATTGACAAGTTTGAGATTGATGACATTCTGGTAAACTTAGTGATATTTTTAGGATTATGAAGTCGGCATGGATAAAAAGGAAATTAAGGTTGTTTAAATTAGCCTCTATGTCAAACTCAAATAGTCAAATTAAACGGTACCTAATAAAAAAAGTTTTAACAATAGAAAAAATATTATCAGATTACACTATTATTTCATAAATATGTAAAAAATACGATTATTTATTTTTATATATATTCCATCACCAACTATCACTAAAGATTTCTTTCTATTATTAGAAGACTATACTACAGCAGAGTGCAATTTAAGCTAAAATTACTAATTTAAAAACATTCATCGATACAGCACTGGTTTTACTGCCCGTGCAAATAGCGCCCACGTAAAATTAACCTTTCAACACCCCGCTCGTCAAACGTAACGACGTAGTAAATTAAATTTATTCATCCCTCGCGGATCGCAGTAACGAAAAAAAAAGCTCGCGCCTCTGCCTATAGGTTATATCGCGCAGCAGTCGCCAATTATTTAGTTCTGGCACGTGGGCAACAAAAAAAGCTCGTTGGGTCCTTTACGATACGAACATTAACTGCGTGGGAGAGAGAGAGGAAGAGAACAATAAATCGCAGCGAATCCGCAAATGCGCAGTTTTCGATGAATTTTTACGATGGCCGCGATCTTTTGTGGCCTGCTCGCGCAGCCATCGCTCTCGTCTATTTTTGATTAACGCGCGAGTATTACAGGCCGGTCCGGCGCAGCAACAACAACAGCAGCAGCAACAGAAAGAAAACAGCATGCGCATCCACAGAACATGGAAAGTTTATTTATATAGAAATAGCCTTTAGCTTTGGGAAATATTGTTGTGCGCCGGTGCGCTGAAAATCGCGAAAGAAAAGCTTTTTTTGTGGCCGCGCTTACGATGAATGCGCGCGCGCGCCGCGCATATATAAATCCAGGTCAGCACAGCTTTGGATCAGTACAGTGCCACAATTACGTTAATCAATGCGAATGCGTTTCGGTTAATGTACAAAGGTTATGGGTATGCACAATGCTCTGCATCGCGCGATATATTTATGAAATCTGTATATATATGTATATTTCATGCACGAGGAAAATGTTATATACGTTTAATATAAATAATTCATTATTGAACTTGGTGATTAACCCAAATTCGATTTCAAATATAGAGTACGATTGAAAATTTTTAATATAAAGAGCATCGGATTGCAAAGCCGTCAATAATTCAATTAATAAACGTCACGCGAGAGTTTTAATCAGGGCATGGAAAAGAACTATGAGCGGAAGTATTAATGAAATATTGGCTTTCTTCGAACGAAAAATGAGCTTACACAATACATGTAAAAAATAAAATATCCTTCAATTCGGCATAATCTAATTTAAAGTTCATCAATAAGAGTATCAAATACAGGAAATGTTCAGATTTCAATATTTTAATAATAGAATTGAAATAACTAAAAGTTCTTTTAAAACAATGAAACAACTGCAGCGGCCGAATAAAAACAAATCTAAAATACCACGACATCATCGTGGCCAATGGAGCGTAAAAGAGCCGAATAAATACGAAAATCCGCGCTCTTCTCTCCGCTACATATCCGCCCTCTCGACATAGCCGCCCGTATAAACGAGGACACACAGTGTGCTGCGCGCGCGAAAAAGGGACGATTCGACGGGGGGGATAGAGGGATGCCAGGGGGGAACAAAACGCGCTCGGCGATCGATGGCAAACCGATCGCTTCGCGAGCACAATCTAAAAACCCATTCGGCTTTTAAACTCTTGGACAATGCCGGGGCCGGTTACAAAGTTTTGCTGCCGCCGCTGGTCCGATACGATGGCTTGGGAGGGACACAAAGTCTCGGCGGCAGGGGAATATAGCGGGAAGGTGCGGCGCGATTCAAAAGTTTGATTTATTTGAGAGGAGATTGCGGACGGCATGGGGAAAGTCTAAGGGCGGAGAAGCCGCGTGGGGGCTGAAAGAGAGAGAAAGAGAGAGAGAGAGAGAGGCTTTATCGGGGGAGCTTGCGGCGGAGATGCCCCATATGCACGAGAGAGTCGCGCTGAATCCACGGCCGAGGCTAAGATATAGGCGAGAGAGAGAGACGCTTTCGAGAGAAGAGGATTTTTCTTCGGTGACTTTTTGGCCAACTCGATATCGTATTAAGCGGAGTTTTCGAGAGGGTCGTAAATTAAGTTGAATGCTTAGATGAACATTTTTGATAGATCGGGAGATTCGAGATTTGTTCGTGTTTCGATCTTTGGATTTTAAGTTTTTTTTAGAAACATCTGATGATTTTATCGGATGCAACGCGTTTTTATTCGTTTGTCATAACAACTATTTTTGGCACTTTTTGAAGGAACAAACTGGTGATAAATATCCTTATTTCATTATTGATAATTTTGTATTAAATAGAAAAGAAATTTAAGTTCTTCATATAGATGTTTTTGACTATCCAGAAATGTTTTTAGCTTATAAAAACAATGGTTACTGCAATAAAAGTCCCTTTAAAAAAGAAATAAAAATTATAAATATTTTAAAAGTTTTTATAAACAATCATTGTTCAAAAAAAGGAAATCATCGAAAACTGTCCTAAATTCTGACATACTTTTACGAACTCTTATTGTAAGAAAAAAAGTTTTCCTTTGTAAGCTAAAAAGGTCCTTTGTCAATCTTAAAAGTCTCTGAAGGATTTTCAATCTTATTTTTTTTATTAGAGACTATTACTGAAAGTATAAAGATATTTAAAAAAATCTAATTATTTAGATGAATGCATAAAATAAAAACAAAATTGTAATTCTACTTCTTTTAATCATTAGTTTTTTCTTCTTTCAGACTAACATGCCAGCTTCCTCTCTTAAAGCAATTCCGACATTTGAAACATTTTATTTCTTTGATTTTGATTCTTTTATCAATGAAAAGTAAGTATTTTCTACAATTATTTGATGAAATATTAGTATTCTTTTAAACAAAAAATTTTTCAAGTTTGCTTATTTACAAAGCTTACTTGTCGGACTTTTCTCGTGAAAAAACATTCTCCACGGAAAAGTCTGTTTCAGCATTTGAGCGAAAGAAAGAAAGAAAAGGTTTAAACGCATTACAATAGAAAATTCAATCGTACTCTATTTTCACAGTAACAATGGCGAGAAAAAGGGGATTTTGCAGCGATCACACAAATCATGTAAAAGAGAGAATGGAAACGTACCAGAAAGAGCTTGCGTGAGCAAGGGTGTGTTGTTGTTCGGGGTGAGTTGTCCGTTGGTAAGATCCACTGAAACACAAAACCATGATCACAATTGTTCCCCGACTCAGTTTCTATTATTTTCTTTCTCTCTCTCCCCGAATGATTGTATTATTATTTATTCTTAATCCCAAACTTTATTAATCAATATCCAGTGGTTAAGCGAAAAAAACGAAGATCAATAATAAAATTAACAATACAGAAAACAAAAAGTAATAACAAACTAATGAAAAAATTCAGTACATTTACGATTGTCCAATGTGTTGATGATGACAATGTTAAAGAGTCGTTATTATTTGATATACATATTTGTAAAATATTCGAAGAATCTCAAAATTTTTTTTAACATATAAATTTCCACGTGAGTTTGTGTTTGTGCTTCAAAGCTTACATAATACTGAGATTCAGCAAAAAAAAAAAAGGTAATATATTGCCCAGAGCTCTAAATATTTCTCAACTTAATAAAAAGAAAAGCGTATAAAAACGATGAAAAATATAATTTATTTAAATCGTATGCTTAGATTACGGATATTTGCGCAAAATAGAAGAAAAGATGTTTATAAAAAAGCTGCGAAATATTCAACTATTTAAAATGTTTGTATTTTGCATATTTATGCAGATTTGTTTATCATTGTACGCTTTTGTGCATATCTGAATATTTTGCACCTTTTTATAAAAATTATTTTTATATCAAGCATAAACATCCGTTATTCACATTTATGCTTAATAAAAAGTATTAATAAAAAAATTCTTGATTTGATAAATGAAAATGTATATCATCAATTGAGGCTATCACCGTATATACAATAGTGAAATGATAAAATTAAGCTCGAAAAGTAATTTCAATCATAAACTATATTTCAATCGAACTTGTTACCAAGCAAGCACCGTGCCCAAAAGAATTGATAAACACAACTACAAAATAATGCACGAACTATCAATCAATCTAACGCATTAGAAATTCAAATAACGCGCATCCTCTTCCTCGCAAAACGGAAGTCCCAAAAACCGGACCTGTAAACTCCCAACTCGTAAAAGTCCGCAATAAATCTGATCTCGCGAAAATCGCTCCACAACGATATTATCGCGACGCCGAACGAACGCTGCGCGAGAGATCGGGGCATAATTTATGCGCTGCATCCTCCACATCAACGAAGAAGCACCATATCGCAAAACGTCGATAACGCATACACATCGCACCATGGCAGCCTATACACACCCAGCGAAGAGAGGCACTACAAGCTGTAATTTGGCGGGCTAACGTGATTTGTATACGCGGAGGGGGGTGCTTAATAGCACAAGTTGTCTCTCAATTCCACGGCCGGAAGTTCGAAATTGAATGTCGCGCCTCGTAACTGGCGGGAGCAGAAATTTCAATGGGGTGGGCGTAGGTGGGGGGGAGGAGATTTGATAAATGAGGTGTCATCGCGCAGCGCGACGATGATGACAATTGACGATAAATAGAACGTAATACGATTTTCACGGATGGGCGCGCGCGTTCTTTTACGATATCGCATCTCGTCGATCTCGGCCGCTGGATGGAGAGCGCTGGTTCTCATTATTACAGCTATTTCGGGGGTCGACGTTGCGACGTGCCGGGGGAAGCTTTGAAACATGCGCGGATATAAATGGAAGAATCGCGTCGATTTGAGCGCGCGCCGTTCGTTGGAGCGCCTGCCGAAAGAGAGACTAGAATAATGGAACGAAGATAGCAATCGATTGGACGATTCCGTGAGAGTGGCGGTGGTCGGCTGTTTTTAGAAGTTCCCGCATTGACTGTAATTAATATGACGATCTAGCGATAACTTTTAACAATGCTAATGTATTCGGGCGTTAGGTCAAAGGTTATAAATACCAAAAAAATCGACAGTTTGAATGTCTGAAATTAGCAATTATGGGTCAACGGTTTTAAAGCAAATTACTTTAAATAATTCTAGATTGAGGCAAAAAGTTGAACGCTCTCCCATGCATCTTGTCAAAAGGATTATCTCGTGTTTAGCAACGCGGAAGTGAGTATTATTTAGCCAATGCTCTGTAACAGCGCCACCCAAAGTGTACATATGTATAAATAGCTTCGACGGCTGATCTCTCTCTCTCTCTCTATCCCGATAGGTCCAGAAATACAGGGCGCAAAATTATTTCATCTCGATCAGCTCAGTTACGCATGACGCGTTATACCCCCATCGGCGCGGATCTTTGGTATTCTTATGTCGATTCGCATTACGGCGAAGATGTGTATAAGGAAGAAGAAACGAGGCGAAGGCGCGCACGTGTATACGGAGGAGAGGGATATAGGCCAAGAGTTCATCTATTTCGAGTGTGCATCTCGCGCGCGACTGACGTAAAAGCGATCGAGACAGCGGATAAGGACGGGCGAATATATACAGGGAGAAATCCTACGGAATAAGGCTGCAAGCGGACTTCTCTCTCTCTCTCTCTCTCTCTCTCTCTCTCTCTCTGCCTCTCGTTCGCTCACTCCACCGGCTTCTGTCGCGCAGCCGCGAAGGGAAATGCGTCTTGTGCGAGGCTTTTCGCCCCGTGTAGGTACGCAAAGCGGGCCTCGCCGGAATATTTTTATCCGAAAATCTCTGGAGATGCTGACTGTGCAGCTGCGCCTTAGAGTTCCGCCGAATTCGTGAAACCCTTGATCTTTCGAGCCTCCATCCGCAAAGATTACACACTGAGGCGCCGGCTGCCGAAGGGGAAATTTTTCCTTTGGAAATGCCGCGTTTGGTCTTTTTTTTCGGAATATGATAATAGCTCAGCGCTGCGGGAAACGCCGGTATGCGTCATACGAATCGACAAAAGTCTCCGCGATGCGAATGGATTTTTTTTCTTGCGGAATTGATACGGAGGATGCGAGCGCTTTTCAAAAGTCGTAAGCTTATTTTCAATTTTTGTTGCATTACGAGAGATGCGGTTCTTGAATAATTGCATCAGACAACACATTGGACTTTTATTGTAAATGATTGGTTGACCTTATTAATTGACAAAAGTTTAAAGTGTCAGTACAGTTAGTAATGGCACTCAAAATTCTTAAATAAAAAGTTTTACCAACAGATAAAACATATCAAAATAAATCCAAGTTATTAAATAAATTGATATTGTCTTATATATTATGCTACGCACTCACACTCACACGCAGCATGTATATATTACTCAAAGTATTACTTAATAATTATTGTTAGGTAAAAAATGTCTAAGCTACACGTTAACTCCAAGATGATAATATTCATCTTCTAATCTAATTATTTCACTAGCGCTATATATGTAATCATAATATCAACAGCGTAAATGATTAATTTTATCACAAAATATTCAACGTATCTTACTATGCCTATGAATTATTAATAAAACATAAGTGTATATGCTATTCGTTATATAAATAGTCAGGTGCTTGAACGATATATATAAATATCGAAACGTGTCAAGTATTATTATATACAATTAGTTATTGCAAAGGTACACACACGACACTCATATAAGAATAAGACATAATTATTCGTGTTAAGTATTATAACTATCTACGTTATATATAAATATAAATACTATTCTACAAAAAAGGAAACAGAAAATTAATCTATGTTTCTAAACGCCACTATTGAACTCGACAACGCGGCCAGGTCAATCACTTAATTTGCATGGCTACTGACCTGGCGACGTTGTTATTTGCTAGCGCGTCATTGCTAATGTGACGCTTTGGTACTACTGCTTATTCAATTATTAATCTCTATGATAATGATAATAAACATGATATATGTGAATAAAACACGTTACGAATATGGTTCTGTTGGTTACCTAAAAAAAGACGTTGGCATGTACTTTACGAATTACGGATATCTGTGTGACACTCTATAACCTAGCTTCTCTAAGTTTAAACTGCTCGTGTACACTTTTACAAGAGAAGGTTATTAACCAGACAACAATAAGTATGCGTGTAATCAATAATATTACGTAAACTACGTCCACGAATTCTAATACCAAAAAAGAAAGACTATTTTTAGCTTCGTAGATATTTATGTAATAATTATAACAATGATAATAATAATAATGAGAGTAAAAAAAATAATAATAATAATAATAATGATAACAATAATCGACCTCTACACCGAAACTACGAACTTTCGTCTCTCCGCAGGACGATTCAGAGATATCAAGCAGGGTAAAGTTATGATAGGCATTTGGATGTGTGGATGCTAGAGCATACTGAATTTTAGGTCTACGAACTGCTTTATACTCAGGCTTGCTCTGGTGAGGATTATATGCGTTTATCAATGTGTATAATAGTAGCCCAACCGAGTGCACAATATATAAAATTACAATATGTAAGTCATCAAAGTTAATGTTAGTATCAAGCATTATGTATATACTTCAGAATACAAAGTGAGTCTACTTTAGAAAAATTTATGGGTTTTATCAATCAACGAAGCAAAAAAATGCTCGCGTGTGATGCAAGTTGCGTCCGATGTTTCACAAAGTTATTTCAATTTTTTCAATATCACGTAGTTCAATTGGATAAATTTATAGCTTTCTCCTCAATTTTTTAGTCTGTTAATCAGAGATACAGTTTAATATCTCGTTAAATCGTCCCACGGATGAAACACTAGGTTCTATATGTAGGTAGATAAATAAACACAGTGTACACGACGTCGTTTCTAAGAGACAGTAGGTTTAGGTAGATGGTAGATTACTCGCCCCGTAGATGTGACTGCTTCTTCGTGAGGTAGTCTTCGTCATCTTTTTCGATCCCTAAGATTCCCCAGTCGAGTGCACTTCTTCCTCATTTACAACACTCAAGATGGACTTTACGAATTTTTTATTTGTTCCTTTTGTTTTATTTACTTTTTTTTGCTTAGAGGAAATAGTGGAAACATTTAGTACGTGACCCATAGCCTTCATAAAACGAATTTCGAAATAATCATTGAAGTTATATGAAAAATTCACTAGACAAGGTTTGATTTATTGTAATGTAAGATTAAAAAATAAAATTAAAAATTAAGTTTTTGAAAAAACAACTTAAAAAGAATGGCTTAAAAAGAATAATGTTAAAAGAATTAAAATTTTTTTGTAGTGTTTTGTTGAAAAACGTTTTTATCCTATGGAAGGGCTACGGGTCAAATAGAGACGTACAATTTTACAAACAGATGGTCAGTTTTCACTAGAATTTCATAAATCATGCTTTTTGTCAGTATTAATTACATAAAATCTAAGAAAATGTATTATTTTATAATGTAAGAATTAAATTTTGTATAATTTTTGTATATATTTTATACATTAAATTCGACGTTTTGTTATTCTTGTTATCACAATAATTGTGATAGTTTATCCATTTACAATTTATCTACTTATTTTAATTACTATTTATTTCTAGTGAAAACTAATACAAATTATGAATTGAAAAGTAAAACTCATATAGATGAAAGTTCTGGACACGTACTATGTACTATGAGCTAGGCAGCCATTCAATATCAGTACAATATAAATATATATATATATATATAAGTGGGACAGAAAATATACGTATATCAACGAGTTATTATCGCGTTCTATTACGTTAAGACTAATCTAAAAAACTATTGAATATAATATTATACGACGACACGTTTAACATTGAATTAATATTCTCTAATACAAATATCAGATATCATACGTTTTCTTATCTATATATAAAAAATATTACAGCATTTTTAGTTTCTTAATTTTCTGCTGGAAAATCAAAAACGTATTTCGAGATTTTCACGAATGGAATCAAATGAAAGAGTAAAAGCAATGACTCGATGGCTTAGCACTTTAAGGGTGCTTTGTCAAGATGATTCTAATGTGCCTCGGGCAATGGGTCTCTTGAAAATGAAGCCTCGTGCACGAGTCTATATATAAAAGTAGCGGCGCGGCAAGTATTACATACAAAAATCCTTTCACCGGTGCGGAATCGAAGAAATGGCAGGAAAAGACGATTTCACGGTCCAGTCGCCGAGAAGATACGCGCGCAATGTCGAGAACAAAAAAGAGTCTGCAAGAGAAGGGGTTGCTTGCTCCGGGGTGGGGCCCGACTAGTCCAAGTATTCTCTCCTTCTCTCTTCCTCACTTTTGCGTTGGTTGTTGTGCCCAGGAAGATGAGGGGTAAAGGAAGAAGAAAGGAGGAAAAATGCACTAAAGGTTATTTCAGTTTCAATGGACTTAAAAACTACTACCTTTTACATTTCGCAGCGCTTTGTGAATCATGTGGAGTTGGCTCATTGTGTGACATTGTTGAGCTTTTATTGCCTGCGAGCCAATGGAAAAATTGTGCGCGCACGCTCTATGCAATCGAATAAGTTTCAGCGAGCCTCGCCATGTCGCGGTAGATGATAAGAGAAGGGAGCGAAAAGAAAGATCTCCATTGATTTTTCTGCCGAATATCGTGTAATGGGAATAGTACAGAAAGAGGAAAAAGATTATTGGATGCATCTCTGTACGTAAGGGATCGAAGTAATCAAATTCTTTGAAGGATTGATTTTGCGTTTTTATTATAGCTAGGGTGCAATATTATCAGTTTAATGTAAAGATGAAAATAATTGGGAAATCATTATGATGAATAGTATAAATGATGAAGTTTTTTACTAAGTGTTTTGCTTTTTGTGGTGAGAGCTTTATTCATTGCAAATGTGTTTTAAAGTAACTATTTTATTGATTTACAGCAAACTCTAGGAAAGATAACAGGGATGCACTTATGCTAACAATTGGCGATTTTCTTCCTAAGCATTCCATAACGATTCATAACGATTTTATAATAAAACTTTCAAAATCTATGGATGTATATTTTAAAGTAGTCTAACCGGTAATAGTAATGAAAAGTCGTATCCAGTTAAATACAATCAGTTTATTATTTTACTAATGTTTGAATTAATATAAAACTTGAAATGATATTAATGGAATAAGACGTTAAATTACATTACAATAAATAAACTGTCGTATAAGAAACAGTAGTAAAATTATCATCAATAACTGGTACAAAAATGGTATAATGAGATATATTCTGTTAAAGTGTATCTGAGTTAATATGAAATTTAAAATGAAAATATTCAACGAATACTATAACAACACATGCATAATTATTAATACGTGAGGAATTGTAGTAATATATGTGATGCATGACAAGTAGTCGTGTTAAAAACTGGATACGTTCTACTACTACTACGGCTCAAGATTACCGATCATTAACACGAGCGATAATATAGATACGTATGCGAAATATATCTGATTTATAACAACGTAATACTTTATAGGACTTTTGTGGCTTACCGGTGCAACCCCCGTTGGGGCTGACGGACACTCGGCCTACCCTTGGTCCCACTGCGCGGTACACGACCGCTCCTAGCCCAACATAGATTATCAACCTTTTATATACATTATTTAACATAAGTGCGCGCACTCATTAAAACTCTTAATCTTAATTATTAGACTACTGCTAAAGCTTTTAAAATATTATCAATTGATTTTTTGTAAGATAATTGAATTTAAATTTACTAATAAGTTAAGTTTGGTAAAGTTGTTTAACAAAAAGTTACTTAATATCAAGTGAAAATTTAATAATCTCAAAAATTACAATGTAAAATTATAAAAAATATTACTGTAATACTATAAGTAGATTTTACAAATTCAATATTATTTATATGGTTTTCTTACAATTTATTCGTTACGTTCAGTGACATTTAATTTGGAAATCATTAAGTAAATATTATAATTTCAAGAGAAATATAGAAATTTACTAAATATATAAAAATTATTTTACTATAATCATATAAACTTTTGAATTGATTAAAGTGTTTTTGTTATAGTATGTACTAACAAAGCTTAACACTAAACTATAATAAACTTAAATTCTATCCTAATATTACTTGAAATGTACATGTGAAGGAAAACAGTGTAATGATAGGAGTTTAAGAAATGGAAAGAAGAAGGACGATAGGTTCTCTAGGTTTTTTATATTTTTCTTTTTTTGCTGAACGCGCGTAATGTCTCATGAAGATTGTGCAAAACGACGTTGCGCCGAGCCAGCGAAAAATCTATCTGGATAGGAGCCAAGTGTAAGTACGCGCACAACGAGAGGCAAAAGGCCGCATTGTTCATTACGTTCCTAAAGTGGCCAAACGATAATAAGTTCGTCGGCAACGCTGACTTCACTCGTGCGTTTCGCGTTATTAGTTGCCTCGTTTACTCAGTTGATTTCTCTTTTCTACGACTGTTAAACGCTACTATTATTATTCGAAAAGTTACTTTTAAAAACTTAAATAAAAAAAAGATGCTGTGATTACCGAAGAATAGTAATGTATTGTTAAGTAGAAGAATCTTTATATAGTCAGGCACTTTAATTGTACTGATACTGTTAAGAAATGCCTTGCTCATAGTATGGACTATTAAAAGTAATTTCTTATTTTAAAGTAATTATAAATAATAAATGCAAGATTCAATAAAAGTTGTGAAAAAATTAGGTAAATCTTCTTTCAAGAAGTTTAGAATAATAGACAAAGAAATCATTCATCGCCATCAATTATTCTGTTTTGTTGCGTGATATCTTTTATTCATTACAGACATTCAATTATTTATAATCCTTAAAATTGATAATTGGTATAGAGTCTCAGCGATTTTTTATTACATTGCGTTCATATGATATGAACGTACGTAGCGTAATAACTTATGTGATAATGTAATCCTCGACTTGATTCTTAATTTTTTTAAATCCATTTTTAATTTATACGAAGGACTTACAATGAATGGCGACGAATTGTTTTATAAAACTCTCGCGCCTGCAGGATCATTTTTGTCGTTACTTTTTTTTTAAATCGTAGTCTTGTGTAAAACTCTTTTTTAGTTTCAGTAGTATCGACCGATGAGGTTAACGACCGACAACCAAAACAATGGAAACAAGAAAAACTAGAAAGATTATTTAAAAATAGATGTTACTAAAATCGCTAATCTAATTATTAAAAAAAGTCGATCATATATACATCGATCGGTCAGAGCCTACCGAAGACTCGACAATTATAATTAGACCCGCACGCAATCACAGCGATATAACAACAATCTTACGAATAGCAACAATTCGACCCTAGCTCAGTAGCGTCAGCTTCATCGCGATCGTACAGAAATCGTATTGTATCTATGATATTGAACCATAAAAGATTTTTAGAAATTTAACATCAAAAAAATTAAATATAAGCGGCATTTGCTCAATCTTTTTTAAATGCATATAAGATTAGTCTTTTTTCAAAAAAGACAGTTAAGATTAAAAAGCCGAATTAGAAAACGATGAAGATAACGCGAACGAACTATAGGTGCGCATAAAAATATTATAATATCGTCAAGCATTGTATATAATAACAAATTGAAGCTCAGGACAGATAGCTTCTCATTCAATTTTTTATTCTTTCCGTAAACTCATTGGTTTTTTACCCCCTTTCCAGAAGTTTTCATTATTATCTCACGATTCTTAAAAGAATACAATTCTCATTACAAACAAGTTAAAATTATCATCGTCGATTTTGTATTTTGTCTTGCTTTTCATTATTTAATTAATTATTACTTGTTAACCAGGACGGACGCGCGTCGTCCTTCTCTTGTTTTTCCATTTCCACTCTTATACACATTTATTTGTTCATTCCTATCTGTACACTCTGACATCTTTCGTTTCTTTTTGGTTTAAATCCATCGCGTTAATTTTCTCTTAAATTCCTTACGGTCATGTTGGTAGAAACGACGAGGCGCTTTTATTTTATTTCTGAATCTATTTTTATTCTTTTAATTCAAAGAAATCGGATCACAGCTCTCGTCAATATTAAATTTTTCCGAATGCTCCGAATGTATGCCTCAATCGAAAAGATATGATTGCAGATACAATTAATTGCTGATAATTATATAAATAGCATTTGGGAACTCGATGTAATAATAGTTATTAGTCATCATTTTAAAAAAGCGATTTATGCGAGGGGAGCTGCAGTGAATTTACCGATTGTGTCGGTTTTCTTTTATTTGCACGCATGTGCGGTCGTAGTAGAAGCTGAAGTTTTGTTAATACTCAGGAAGAACCTCACCTCCGGAAAAAGAATTTTGGTAATAATTTTGTATTCTACATATATATTAAAAGAAATGTACCCACTCTAGAAGAATTTCATTGGTTATGCTTAATCTTAAAAATTTCATTAAATCATAATGAAGTTTTGATTAGGGTCTAACTAATTGATAAAATAATATTAATATTAAGGCAACTTAGAATCTAATTTAATTATCGTTTTTTTTTTTTAATAAGCCACTTTTTTTAACGATCTCTTATAAATTTGTTATTTAATCTAATATGTTCAAGTTTTATTTGCGAATAATTATAATTAAAATTTGTAACGTAACGATACACTTTCTTATTACTGAACATCTTCAATTATTATCATACAAATTTATCTAAAAAGAATTATGACTAAAAAACTGGAAGAGTCACCCAGTGGAGGTAGTCATAACTATTTTGGGTGTTTTCTTTTAACATTTATTTTGAATATTTTTTACGAAATTTATGTCAAAAATTATATTAAGTAATTCTAGTCATTTAAAACATCAAATTTAAAAAAAAGAATGATTTCAGTATCCAAATAAAAAACATTAAAAAAATAAAATTCAATGTGAAATTAAAATTTTCAGCTTCATGATCAAAAGTTGCAGATAAAATGATAGTGGACGGTTGTGTTAAGCATTTCTTTCTGAAGGTAGTTTGGGCGTAATTATTGAACTTAGTTTTATTATAATAAGAAAAAATATAATACTTGATAGTGAGAATGAGATTATTATTATAGTGATAACTTCAAAAAAGATAATTAAAATAAGGTAAATGGTTCAAAGCATTAATTTTTTTTATCTTAGAAATCAAAGCCTATTCTATAAAATGATCAAATACGTGTTTTTTTTTTTACAGAGAAGACTACTCCCAAATTTCATTCATATCCGTTTGCCGGAGGTGACATCTTCACTTTGTTAGTTATTCTTTCCTTCATCTACAAGGATCAAAATTATTTCTTTTTCTTATCATCTACGATTACCAGTTAGTATTTTTATTGGATATAGAACGCAGGAAATTGAGCAACTGCTGCTGGCTTGTAAAACAAGGGGAGTAATTATTGACTTTTATTAATAAAGCGGATTTACGTTACATACCTCATAAAGAGTTATTTATATACTCACGAATCAAAATCTGAATTTTTATCGTTATTTATTCATGATCTACAAAAGAAAAAATTTATTTTTTCGATTAAATTCCATTTTATGGTGACGAGCGATTGATTGGATTTTGGGAGCGATTGGTTAAAATAAAAAGAAAAAAAAAACAACGAAAAAATACGACGAGCGAAATTGATTGCGCATCTGCAGTTAAATTAAAAAAAAGCCGATACCCGCGCTGAGGTTTATGGCAAATCCTCTTAGCGTTGGGGGTTCGGTTTACAAGCCAGCGGCCAGGCGCCCGATGATCTTCTCTCAAATCGCTCATAAATCGTTCATATGTACTATAGAATCCTAACACGCTAAAATTCTTTTGATTAAAAGGTTTGTTCGTTAAGCTTAATAGAGAAGGTTACATGTTATAATGCTACTATTTTAATGCTTCTTTTTTTGTCCTTATCGTGTTTTTTTTCTTTTTCTTACCTACGAACAACATCTATGATAGAGAAAGTATTCCGTGTATTTTTAAGAGACCGGCGGGATCGTAAAATATGTAAGAAAATAAAAAAAAGAGGAGATCGACCGAGATTTTAAAGAGAAATAATTTTTTAAAAGTACATAAAGGGTCAGTGCTGAGAATATTGACTTAAACAAGTAAAGGAACGCAAATTTCTCGCTGGGGAGAAAAAAAAATAGAATAAAATTATACTGAAAAAGTTTCGTGCCGTTTTTGTTCTTAGATAATTTTATTTATTACTGTACGAGAAAAAAATCGCAAAAATTAATTCTAAAAGATTCGGTGTTCCTATTTTATTTTGTATTCTTAAGAAAGATCTGGATATTTTTCTAGATTTGTTAGATAACTATAAAATTTAATTTTTTATACTTCTTGTAAGTATACCTTAGGCAATAAATTTAAAGAAACCAAAATCATGAATCTAAATATTTCAAAAAGCTTTCAAATTTTTTCATTGTGTTATCTTATGTTTATTTAGATCGATTTGCAATGCATAAGTCTATAAGATTCCAATATATCGAAAAAAATTTTGCACGAAACTCTTCATGAAATGTACATAATAATTTATTCGAGTAAATTGTCAAATTAGAAAATAAATATTTTCTCGCACAAGTCTCTGTATACATGGAAGTTAACTACAATTCATTCTAAATCTTTATATAACTAGAGATTATTTGTCGCAGCAGTTTAGTTTCCCCGATAAAGAATTGTTCAGTTCAGTGGTTACCATACTTTGTTGCTACTATTTGGATTACAAGGAGATAATTGAAAACAGTCTTCCGAAGGTTTTCCCGCAAGTAAAGAAAACTTGTGCACGTATAACTTAGCTAGTAATTAATTATGCTATACAAATAATTATTATTGATAGCGGTAAGTAAGTCTGTAATGATGTTTTTTATTTTTCTATTAAGTAATATTTTCAAGAATATTCCATAAAAGTATTGTTATTTTTAAGGTAGCTTTATAGTTTAGCTATCAAACAGTAACTCTTGACGTGTGCAAGCTTTCTTCGAGAGATTTTTTTATTATTTTTTTTTTTTTGAGTTATTTACTAAGCGATACTAGCACTATTTTTGTTTTAAACAAAGTACCCTTTTCTGCAACTAAGCAAATTTTTCATAAATTCTAATTAATAATTGCGAATTCTTTTGTTTCTATCCACATCGCAAAAACTGATACTTGTGATGTTACACTGTATTTCAAATATCGGTAACAAAAACTTTCCAATCTCCCTCGCGGTTTAACATAGATATTCGAAAATCTTTTTAAAATATAGGACTGTGCCACCGGACTTTCCCATTTCTCTGATTACTTTAGTTACTTACTTATTTTTTTTCATTCGGACGTTTAATTCTTTTGTTTTTTAAAAAATCATCAAATAAACTAAAAAAATACGTAGTATACAATTTGCATTCTTGCGCAATCTTAACAAGGATTAAATTGATAAACACATTAAAAAAGATTGTATAAGAGAAAAAATATATGTAATAACAACAGTTTTGTCCTCTCTGATAGTGCAAACAATATACGTTCTGTCGGATATACAGCCTTTGCGCATTTTTTTACTTCTCTCTTTCATCCTCTCTCTTTTATATTATCTCTTCGCTCTTTCCTCAATAGTTATAATACTTAAATTATATACTAGTACGCCGAAATTATCGACATATGAAATACGCAAATAATAGTTCATCATCCTTTTTTTTCATCTGATTTTGCTTTCTCGTCACAACGATTTTATTTCTCGAAGCCTCATGTTATTCAGTACGTTTGTTGGTTTACCTAATGGAAGGGAGGTAGAGGCAGGCGACGCTTTGCTTGACGAAGGACCACAGAGTTAGCCAGCCATGCGTCTGTGAACATTTTTTCAACTTCCGGTCAGGGTGTCTCTCAGTCGAGTTAAATAATTTTTTTTAAATGTATTTTTTAAGAATCTGTTTTTATTGTTTTAATCGCCATGAGCTGAACTACTCGTAAGACTACGTATTCCATGATAAATAACAAAATTTGTATGATGCAGACATCAAATATATGAGATAAAATTTGAAACAAAATGAGAAATAAATTAATAGTTTTATATAAGAAATATATAAATAAATATTTTCTTTCTAGTGAAATAACTGCTTTTGTATATTTGATATAACAATATAAAAATTTCATGTATAAAAAGAATCAGTGTCGAAAATTCTATTTTTGGTCATCAATTTTGATATCTCAATTCTGCTTTACAGTGAAACTGCAATTGTTTTCAGCGAAAATTCAGACTTTGAGCTTTATTATGTAATTAATGATTTGTGTAAAAATTTATATATATAAAGATCATTGCATTGTCGATTATAAAGTATTGGTATCTTCAGAACTACGTGCAAAGAATGAAAAAATTATTTATTGTTTTAAAATTTATTTATTAAAAAATAATTATAATTCTTGCATAACTATTGACAATGTGAAATAGCGTTAAAAATTATTTGTATTAATTCAATACATGTTTAACAACTAAGCTTAATTTAAAAAACTTAATTATTTTTATAACAAATACGATTTTTATTTATTTATAAGATATTTTATCCTGCCATATAATTATCATTTATTATTACATTATATATATTTCTTTACAATTGTGTTATCCAAATTAGTTTTAACATATATTTTTTTGCAAAGAATAATTTTAAGTTTTATATCATTTTATATTAAGCTATGTAGATCACGCATATTTTTATAACATCTTTTAATTGAGGATGAGTACTTTTTGCATTTACATATATTTTCAATTCTTCTCGCTTTAATTTTGGTACTTTTGGTTGTTTAAGAGTAAAAGTTAACGGTATGTTTAATCATTAATAATATTTATTTTAAAATTAATAAAGAATTTTGTATATTGTATATCATTTATGATTAGATAATATATATTTATCGCATTAGAAATATTGAATTAGAGAGTCGGACGAATAATTCAATTCAAATCACATCAGTAGAGAATAATGTATAACAAACAGAAAAGAGCAGTACCAGTATAACAGAATTATAAATATTTTGTTCTCCAAAAATTCACTTAATCGCCAACTACCTTAGGCAGGCAACAAAGCCGGCTTTTTTCGATTTCTCCGATAAATTCTTAAAGAGCTTACGGGCTGAGAGCCCGGGCAAACAAAACGTCGGCGCATTAAGCTGCCCTTGTATAACGCGCATATATGTGTGTATACAATATTTACAAAGTTTCAACCGCTTTTTGCGTAATTAACTCGAAGGCATGCTACCAAAAGTTGCGGCAACAAAAAAAGAATAAAAAAAGTTTCGAGATAAAAAAAAAATCGGATTTTTCCGTTTGTTTATTTTCTCACATTGTTTTTATTACTTTAAAGAGAATTAGCGTGCGTAGGTAAAAGCCGCAAAAATGATGTGCGAAGAATCGACATCGAATGAAGTAAACAAAAATTAAGCGAAAAACAATACAACTTCCGACAAAAATGAACAAACATCGCAGCGAAAAAGATATAAAAAACTAGTGTAAATTAATTCGACTATCCGAATTTCTCCCTCCACGTTGCATAGACTAGAGTTACGCACGAACGTAAAAACAAGAGTAAAATTACAAAAAAGCGCGGAAGAAAACATTTGGACTAAATAAAAGTTTAAAGAGTGAAACGAATGAATCGAGAAACGGCCTCCGGCGTATTTTGCGTACTGCGTCTATTGTATGACGTTGGTGCGCGTATACAATGTAAGTTATCCATGAAATTACGTTTCGTTTTTAAAAACAAGATGCTATTGTCGAAAAGCGAGAATTTGATTTCTCATTAAATTGATCAAAAAATGCTGTGAAGGTAAGCATAGATTTATAACCAATTTTGTATTAAGCATTACAGTAACTATTATGAAATATAGTGGTTTCAACGAGGAAGTTGTTTACGTAATATCAATTCATGTCGATCTAAAGAACGCGACCTAAAGTATTTGAGAATGTTCATTAGATTTACCGTAAATTTTCTTGTCTTTCTTTCTTTTTATCTTATATTTTACGATTTCCAAAATAAATGGAGGTCGTTAGTGGTCTTTTTAGTATTTAACTTTTCTCATTTCGTTGACAACACAAAGATAAAGGAGAGTAGTTGAAAGAGTGCGTTACTTATAATTTTCGTTATTTTTCTTGTAATAAAAGATAAGAAAAGATATTTTACTGTACATTTGATAAAGAATACAAATTTGCCGGTTGTATTTCCGAATAATAATAAAAGAGATAACATCCACTTAAATTGAAGAATTAGTTGAGTTATCTGTGATTTTAAAATTCTTTGGATGGAAATAAAATTGTACATTTAGTAGAGTAAGGAATATTTAATTTTTATTTTTAAAATCATAATACAATTAAAAGTTATAATTTATATTAGTTTTTGAATTTTTTAATTATCTATTTCTCGTTATAATCAAATTCGATCATCGATTCGAAGATTTCATTTCCGCCGTCTCATTAATTTAGACAAGTTTATCCCTTTTACACTTCAATAAACTAAATGAACGTGTATAAGTAGGTCAACGCGCTCGATGCACAATTTTGATCTAGTTAAAAAAAGAACGAAACAATACTTTTCAACTCGCAATAAACACGTATATATACAGAGTATACTTTTATCACTTGAAAGCGCGCAGACTTGGTGAGCACGCTGTTATATTTTGTTATACATTCTTGCACCCCCTAAAATGAAAGTTGGTCCATACACGAGTTCACCCCTCTACGGAATTTCCGATTCGGACGACACTTCTCATTCCGACGATCTCTTTTATTTTTGGTAATGCACAAACGCACCGGACATAGTCACTTGTAATAGTAGCGCGACAAATATTGCGTAAGACGCATCGCATCAATTCTCTGACTGTAATCTGTCATCTTTTGCTCTCTTTCGTACGTGCGGTAGTGCGACGACTGACATAGTCGCGCGGGGCTCATTGTTCGGGAATGATTCTGTACTCTGTCGGATAGCTGTGAAGCGATGTGTCTCCGGTAGTGAGGGGCGGTAGTCCCAAGGCACCTGAAAGTACCACCAAGCCCCCTAAAGTCCCTATAATCTTCAGACTTGCTTTTTATGAAATTTTTAGCTTTTGTACGCAGAGAAAGGAGAATTTACTGAAAACATCGTATTGACATAGCAATGAAGCGTTGTAAGAAATTATAAAGAATTCTATTAAAGAGTAAAAGGAAAGCATTAAAGTAAAAGAGAAGATAAAAAAGTTGTAATAACTGCAATGATAGTAATTTTCAAATTATTTATAACTGCAAAGTTTTATTTAATAAATCAAGCAATTGAAAATGTAATTAAAATTTATATTAAAAAACAGCATTTCTGCAGAAATAATGGCTTCTCTACTATGTATATTTACAATCTTTCAATAAAAAATTTCCCCATGTACATCTACAAAGTTTAATTTTTTACAAAGTCTAATTTTTGGCTTTTGCATATGACGCGTACAATTGTACGCAACTGAAAACTTTACTAAAATTCTATATAAACAAAATTTCTGCATTTGCCACTGCATTACACGTTTGTATTTTTTTTCTTTTTTTACAAAGGTGATAAATAAAGCATCTTACAGAATATAAAAAAAAAACAATACTATACACTACAAAATAAAAAAAATTCACAGCACAAACAAAAATAAAAAAACGAAATAATTTTTAAAAAAGAGAAATGGTAGTAGTAGTGCTGTATATTATGGGTAAAAAGAAAAGCGTTAACGCCAGCGAAAATGCGATCTCGCAATACGAATCCGCGCGGCGCGTGCGTTTGCTATCATGTACAGGCGGGCGAGTACGTGCGGTAGAATAAAAAGAAAAGCGCGCGCACGCAAAATCGGTATTGCCCAAAAGAGCATTTTTGGTTTTGCTTGAGTCTGACAGCTCGTCAAATAAATCAAAGCTCGCGTAGCTGCGATAAAAATTTACGGGCCGCTCCCCCAAATAAAAGGATTCTCTTCCCCTCTCTTCGACTTTTTCACCGAAAAAGAAGAATCAGACAGAGAGGGAGAGAAGGGAAAGGGGTAGAGAAATAGAAAACAAAAAGTCCCTTGATCGCGAGCGCAATGTTTTTCGGACATTGGCAAGGCTGCGTCTGGACGCAATGGGAAATACGATATTCTCTCCTTTTTTTTTGTCGATGGTAGTAGCCAGGAGGGCGCCCATCGAAATATCGTTTCATGCGCACACCTCGACATACCGAGATTCAATCCCGGAGTTTTGGCTTTACTACCTGTATAGACCGCGGCCATGCCTCGTGAACCATTTTCTTTTTTTCTCTATTCTTTTTTTTTTAATATTGCGTGAAGGAGAACATTATGAATTATTTTAGGGAAAATGATGTGTAGCGAGTATAAGGGATTCGCCCAGGTAAAGTTATGAAAAGGAATTCAAGTTTTGATGAAGTGGACCACGTCTTGAGCAGAAAATAGCTTGTAGCTTATTTGTTGACTGCCATAAATTATAGTTTTGAAAATAACTGAAAAAAAAATTAAATTTTCTTCTTAGAAAATTAAATAAAAAAACTTTTCCGCATAGTAAATTAATTAAATATGAAGCTTGCAAAAAAAATTCTATTTCATATTTTCATATTTTCATATTTTATGCAAAAATAATTAGACTATATTTTTTTAATAAACAAAAACTAAAACTTATATAATCAAAAAAAATTAATATGTGACAACACAAGTATCGAAATGCAACGACCCTAAGAACATTACATAATGCTGCAGTGTATCTATAAATAAATACGAATTCAATACAGTCTAATTAGTTTTTGTTTATTTATCTAATGCACCTAAAATATTAAAATGAGAATATCTTATTGTTGCTTTTATTAAGAGAATAAATTTAAATTAATACTGCGGAAATGATTTGTAAAAATTATATTAGCAATAGCAACATTATTTTGTATTTTAAACGTCTTGATCTAGTTATCACCAACAAAATATTCATGATAATCCATATTTTTCAATAATTTAAATCATTTTTTCACTCTTTTGATACTTTGAAATCCAATATAAGATATTTTATATATTTATCAAAAATATTTTCGGATTCGTTTATTGTTTCTAATATTTATTTTATGCAATAGAATTCTCTTGGGATTTAATTTTTTTTTGTAATTTTTATGTTGATGAGATTAAATAATATTTTGCAAAGACTAAAACCATACATTGTAAATCAAAATAAACTAATATATGGAAAATAAAGAAATTTTTAATACTTATTAAAAAAATCTTATTTTTTTTAGAATTGTAATTCAAGACCTAATTATTTTAATTTTTTTTTTTTAAGTATCTCGTACAAATTTTTTGACGACTGGTTTTTTACCATACTCTAGGTTTTAAAAGATCTCAACAGCTTTATAATCAAATCACTAAAAAATTTGCTTTTTTGGAAAAATATATTGTAAGTAATAACTAGGAAAAGTTGTTTGAAATATAAAATATCAAGGAAAATTTTTATTGTTTTATTCTTTTTAAACATCAAATATGTGAATTTTTATCTCTATTTATAATTAGATTACGTAATTAGATATAAATAAAAAACAACTGTATACATTTTGGACTGAATTTCCTTATTGCTGCAGTAAATATAAATTCAAAAGCTATCTCCATATATTCCTGCTCAAAATGTGACTTACTACAAGTACGCATAAAAATTGAAAAGAAAAAAAATAAGATCTAAAGAAGTAGCGTCAAACGTTTGTTCCACAGGGATTTAACGCCTCTTTCTTCTCTTTATCTTATTTTTTTTCGATGATTACTTCAGGTACAGGAAGAGGACACGTTCGCATGGAAAAGGGAATATGGAGAGAGCCAATGTCCGAAAAACATTATGCATTATTTATAAGTCGTTCTCGCCACCCGTTACGAACGTCAATCGCGCGAGCTCGTCCCTCTGCAGAAGCAGCGAGACGGCGAGCAAAAAAAGGAAACCTCCGATCCAATTCCCAGCGGGAACATAAAGTCCCATCTTTTGTCTTCGCTCTGGATAGAAACGGAAATCAAGCAATATTGCTCTACACAAAAAAAAGAAACGTATCGCGAGGTCGCAGTTTTCGTCTGGCGCTGTGTCATGCTTGTCTGTATATATACATCTTGTACATATCGACACATTCTTCGCGTAGCTTGTAATTAAATCAGGATCCCTCTCTCTGGCTGCCGAAATTCACGTTTTCTCCTAGTTCGTTTTCCTTCATTTTGGAGTACCCTGCCTGTCTTTCATTCTCTAAAATTCTTTAGTGTTCTGCTTTTAGTGAGCTGCCCAAATCGCGATTCTCGTCTGCACAGTCCTGTGCCATCGTGTTTTCAATCTGGCCCGTCGCCATTGTTCTTTAGATCTGAGATAATCGCGCGATTTTGCTCATTTATTGGGCAGCATCGCGAGGTAATAGCCGAAAGCAAGCGAATCAAATTAAAGAGAAATCAAATAAATGAAAATAAAAGGTAAACGGATATAAAAAGCAGCGCAAAAATGTACGGAGATGTATATATATACACAAGTGAAACTGGGGGATGTGAGAGAGAAATAAACGAAATGCGGAAATAGAATAGAACAAAGAAAACCAAACAGCGAGCGAGCAGGAAAGGCGAGCACAACTGGGACGGGATAGTGAGATGGGTTCAAGTTAAAAGAGGCGGGGGTGGAGGTGAGCATCGTCAGGCTGGATTGGCAAAGCCGCGCTCAGAAATTATTATTCCCTCGACGTTCTTCGCTTTGTTTATATATATATATCGCACACGGTAAGCTACTATCTGCTATTTGTCTTCCCGCGGAATGAGGATACGACGTTAATAAAGATTTCCTTGCGATTTCTGAGAATATTAATAATAAAATAAAAAATGTAATCAGTGTGGCACGTGTGCATTTTACTTTAATTACGATGTTTCCAAATGTTATAGGCTTCTTAATTGAACCAGGCAAAAATTTTTTATTAATTTTGTCTTTAATTTTTTATAGTGAATTAATTTTTTTTATTTAGTAGAATTTTTTATTTATTTTTTTTTCTAAAAACTGCTTGAATAAAGTGTTGATGTTAAAAAAACAATTGCAATGAGTAACTGTATGTACATTATTTTTTATAAAAAAGATTTATGCTAAAAAAAAACGCAAAAATGATATTTAAATTTTAATAATTTTTCACTTTAGTAAAAATGAAATTTTTAATAGTAACTTTCCGAAATATTTCTTCTCGTGGATAATGGTATCTCATCTATCG
>UELX01000105.1:42520-132159 GCA_900480035.1 Eupelmus urozonus | reverse complement strand
TATTTTACGAAATTCTTACGTATTTGGGTCCCTTTTTTACAAAAATCAATTCGTCAAAACTCTAACGCAAATTTTTCGTATTTTAATTCAACTACGCAAAAAAAACGTAATTTTTCGAACCAACGAGTTTTTCGTCTTTTAACTCAAATACGAAATTTTCACGCATAAAAAACGTATTTCTAACGCATTTATTACGTTATTTATTTATAGTTAATTTACGTACATTTTGACGATTTACTAAGTACGAACAATTTTTAACTGTGTATCAGTACAATCCCGCGAGCCTGCATTCCATCGTAGACCATTAGGAACAACATAGTGTACAAAATATGGCACTTATAACACGTTCGAAGTGAACAACTAAACTGAAAATGTCAAAACTATCAAAAATCACTGTAAAAAGTAGAAAAAAATCGCGAACAATGTCGTTCTCTTCGTCTACGTTTCGCACTTGTGAATAGTCTTGCGATGCTTCATTAGATGATGTTTGTGCTTGAATCTCTTTCCGCAGAAATCGCAATTAAAACGCGGCTCGATACCGCATTCCATACGTTTGTGCAGGTTAAGTGACTCTCGCCACTTGTAGGTTCGGCCACAGCTGCAGAAATACTTTCGCCCGGTCTCCGCAAATCCGTACGCTGATTGATAATAAAAACCTAGAACAGCAATAAATTAAGGTCCGGTTTAATTGTAGCTCTGGGTAAGCTTGCTTTTATTAACCCGCTGAAAGTTACTTCGACGTTATGCGTGTGTATTAGCTCGAGCAAAAATTTGGTGTCCCTCCGAATGACTCGATTTTTTGCAAATGAGAAGTGTAAGAGTGGAAGAAGCATTCACAAGGTTTTCTTTTAAGTTATGAAACGGTGGCTGGCGGCTGAATTGAATGGAAAAATATTATTGGCATACGACCGTATTTTATGAAAAAAATTCATCAAATTATTAAATTTTATAAAATTTTTTACTGGTTTAAATTATGAAATTTACATTTACGCAAAACTTACGATTAATTAACTTAAATCTACGGAAATCGTTGAACAATACATATTTTTGAATGCAAAATATTCATTTTATAAAAATCAAGTTTGGCGAGGTACAAAGATGTTTAAGCACTTGACATCTAAAAGTAATTCGTTTGAGATGAATCAAAAGGTCGAAACTTTGTAAAGACCTATTTCTATTGAAATTTGAAAGACACAGTAGGCGTTTATAATAAATTTACATTGAAGATTAAAAAAAAATATGTTAAAAAACAAAGAAATTATTGTTCTTTATTAAAACAAGTGAAAATTAACACAAGTTTTTACATTACCATAAAACGCTTTTACAGATCTTATCTTTTCATTGTGATTATCAGTATTTCATTTAGTTCACAAAAGACTCAATTTCTTTAGCCTTCTATTGTTTATTAAAGCTATTAAAATAACATAAAGCTTAAAAAATTTTTTTAATTTCCGATTTGGCATTATAATGATTAAACTACGAAGTACTGATAAAAACATCTAAGGTTACCTTAAGTAAATTATCCAAAAATTTTTAATATTGAAAACAATAAGAGAGGAATCTTCCACTAAAAGCCAAGGAAAGGTCATTTCTAGACTATACGCATTTTGAGTATTTGTCTGTTTATAAATGTCTTTACGAATTCCAGTGTAACGACCATTATAATTATGATAATTTATTTGTATAAATCTTCGTTTACAGAATGAATTAATTATGCTTGAAAGATATCTAGGTGCTAATTTTTGAGCACCGTGTTGTAGAGGGCAAGCACTGCAAGGGCAAAGGTTTCATTTTAGTCGTAAGGGAGGTAGAAGCAACAATACTTGGTCTACGCCTTTATTTTATGATGATCTACAACCTATATGACTTACCAAATTCTAGCTTTCAATGAAACTTTTTCTTGAACGTCGTAAAATATTCGTGGTCTCTTTTCTGAAGTCAAATCAACCTTACAATATATGTTCGCCATGTTGCAGTAGCGATCTCGTCATGTGGGAAATTCTTGTTTTAATTTAGTAGCCATTTCTTCTATATACAGCATGCCACTTTCACACACTTTCGTTTAATTTAAATCTTGATAGTGTCCTTTATTCACGTATAAGTTAAATTTTTTGAGAAACTTTCTTCACCAATTCAAACAAATGCTTTTTGTATCTTGATATTATTTCCATAATCACTGTACCAGTTCCAAATGCTTTTGGGGAATTATTTGTAAAAATAACAGAAATAATTAATTGTAAACTAAAAGTAATAAATTAAGTGAATGATAATTGTACACAACTTGTACTAAATAAACTTTAGTCTGTAAGTACTCCATGTCATACGTTTAGTCGATTTTCCGACTCAACTTTCATTAGCTAGGTAGGTGTACCAGATATTTTACAGGTAAAGAAAAGACCTTTACTCTATTGAATATTAATGTAAGTATACTAGCCGATTGCGTTTTAATATTGTATCCTATTGTAATAGAATATTACAAACTTCAGGATGAATAGTTTACTTCATTAAAATCCTTTGAAAAAGAAGATATTGTAAAGAGTAATGCATTGTAATATATAGCAATAATAATTTCAGATTATTTACAGTCTAATTCAAGTAATAACAAAAAATTCTAAAATATTTTGTACATAATTAAAATAATTTTTTTCCTTAATTCTGACTTTTTAATTAGATTAGTTTATAGTTAAAAATGTATAATTAGTTATTATGCATTTATAGTTAAATTATATAAACTGGCTAGATCTTTATATCCAAACGTATACTTAATATAAGTTACATTATATGAAGTACTTAATACCAATAAAGGGGTTGTAATAAAAAAACTTAAATAGAAGGTAGAAATTTAATTTTAAAGATTCATTTTTTTAACAGAAACATTTTTACAAATTACCTCGAAGATTTTTATCCTCAAAATGTAATAAGTAGAAACATAAATAATAATAATATAATTCATATCATGGCCAATGAGCAAATAAATACCAAAATCAAAAACATTACGTATTTTTTCGTGATTTATAATAACTAGTTCTATTAAATTCTATTAAATTATTTCTAATAGTTTTGTCTGTATCAAACCAAATAACAAACGAACTCCGATAAATTTATCAGAAACAAAGAATCACTAACGCAGCGTCCTGTGAACACTCCTCAGATGATCCTTGAGGTGATGCTTGTAATTAAACCTCTTGGCGCATATATCGCAGCTGAAACGACGTAGACCACCGCACGCGTTGCGCTGGTGATGGCGCAACGCACTGGCACTTAGATACGTTCGGCCACACTTGCAGGCGTACCTGAACTTTTTGACAGTGATGAATCCTCTGTGCGCGCCTCGATTGCTGTGATCTGAAACAACGTCAAAACAATTTTGCCAATAATAGTAAATGAGAAAGGTTCTACATTTTAATGGGTACGTAATTGAGTAGGCAACCAAAAAGATGAAAACAATTTTTCACCCTTACATAGCGGAGTTCATTCTAGGCAATTTAAATTATAAGTAAGGACCATTAAAAATTTTATACTTATTTATTATTTACAGTTACGTACATTTTGTTCTCTTTTGTATTTTAAAGGCTGACTACCAAATAGGTATTAAGTTAGGTATTATGTTAGATATTAAGTTCGAGAAAGGTTATAAAAAAATATATCTTAGAATTAATAAAAAGATTTGTTTTTAAATCTTTCTAAATAGAAAATTTTTTTAAATTATAATATAAGTAACGTATACGACGTAATTTATATTTAACGTAAGTACTTAATCAGTTGATCATGTTAATGAATCATATCACTCAATATAAATGCCAATATTACATTCATCGAGTTCGATGACTTTATTATTCGTATGGTGATGAATTGAAGAAATAAGAGGACTCTGTGGATCTCCACGATTTTTTTAATAAATTGAATAGTTCGTGGAGATAACAGAGTCCTCTTATTTCATCAATATTACATTCACTTTAGTATAGAAATAGCACGTAAGCAGCAGTAGTATCACTTTGCTTCCTCAAAATTAATTAAGAACTATTATATTATACAATTTTAAGATAAAGTATATTTGTACATTACATTCTCTATTGAATGATCATCGATTTATTAATATTTATAAAAATTGTATTGTATAAAAAATATATAAAATTTGATTAATCATTTTGTGTGTGCATAATTGTTTACGTAGACTATTCATATTATGTAATTATATTATGTATTTCGCATGCTAAAATTCATGATTTACAGATACTTTATGGTATGCCTTAACATAAAATTATTAATAGATGCATACATCGTGTTAAGTGTCTTTATCGAGTCTTAGCTGATTTGTACGATTGAAGTCTTTTTTAAGGAAAATGTACAAAAGTTTCCACTGGAAAATAATTCAGTCTAAAAATATACACAATAAATTTCCAATAACAAAAATCAAATTAGAGAAAGCAAACTTTAGTTTGCTGATTTCAGAATTAATAAATAATATTCATAATTGAAGTTATGTTTGTTGAAAGATAAACAACAAAATTTTACTAACAATCTTAAACATCCGCAGTTTGAGATTTAGATGATTTTCTATACACATTTGTTGCCATAAACATATTCTTTTAATTTTTTGACCACTCTACTCTGGTAGAAAGTTAACGAATTAGTTAACGACATTCACCAATTAAATTATTAATAATTAGTTAGAATTATTAGCTGAAAACCAAGCAGGTTTCTAACTAGTTTTTAGCTAGAAATCCGTTAAAACAATAATCTAATATTAAAATTAATTATTATTATGGTTAAGAAGTATTGTAGAATATCTAAATTTATGAGTCATAAATCTCAGGCATAAGAACAAAAATTAACCTTACAAAATAAAAGATATCATTAAACTGCTTCTAACTATATACACAAAGTCTCATCTCAAGCAGTCTATTCCTCCTATAATTTCATAAATCTGTCCCACCAGAAAGCTAAACCAGATTCTTTACTTCCCAATCTTAGAATCAAAAATTTTTGTAATCCCACCCCCTATCTGCCTCACTAAATCATTTTTAGCCAGTTATGAATTCTGATCATATGCTGCTGAAGATGGTGTTTATGCTTGAAGCGATTGCCGCAAATCTCGCAACAAAACCTGCGTTCGACGCCACACTCGTGTCGCTGATGGTGGATCAGGGCTCCCTTGGATTGGTAAAGCTTGTCACAGCGCTTGCACATAAAAAAGCAGTTGAGGCAACAATCTGTAACAGAAAGCGAGAAGCAAGTTTGTTAGTTAAGATAATTGAGGAAAGTCGTTTGTCTTTTTCATTGTAGCGGCACGAGGGAAAAGATAGTCGAGAGTTGGAAATTAAAACGAAATTTCAAGACTCACTCGATTTATTTACAGTAAAGATTTTTTTTACATTCGCATAGGTAATTTAACATTCTTTTGTTTTTGTGATGTTTGGTAAACGTACGTCATTTTAAATTGCATTTGTACACATTTGCAGTGGTATCGAGAATGATATTCTAACAAGAATATTTTAATTGATAACAATAACGGTTAGTATGCTGGAAAAATTATAAACATGTTGTTTAAAAATACATTATTGATGTTTAAAAATACGACGAATTAAACTTAAAATTAATATTCCCGATAAGTGTGGTAATAATTTGATTTTAATATTTGGACTAAAATTATGTAAGTTATAAAACTTACATGTCGAATTACTTACATCTAAATCAAAGTACTTGTACTTTTTTCACACATTGTACATTGAAGATTTTATATAAAAAAATTATTATTTTCACTATTAAATGATAGGCATATTTGTTTTAGCAAATAATAATATATTGAAAAAGCTTAAAACTTATCAATTTAATTTGATATTTTTTTTTCAATAGAGATGAATATTTCAAATATAGATTTGAAGGGAGCAACACCACAGCGGAGGTTACTTGGTCGGGGCAACGTTAAGAAGTTTTATTTTTTACATAAATTAATAGAAAAATTTTCTAGTAAAATATCACAATACTTATACTTTCAAAAGTAAAACAAATATATTTTTAATATTATTACTACACAAATTTCATTTTTATATGATAAATAAACAAGTGTTAAAATAGAGGTTTATGATAATTATTTGATAAATATTTATTCCCAAAATTTTTTGGAATATATTGTTTAACATTCTATTATTTCTATTAAAAATGAAACTTTTTTCATTTTGTGTATTATAAATAGTACATAATTTCATTAATTACCACAAAAAATAATAATTTTTTTAGTATAATTCATCTTTATTTCGTTTTTAAATTACTTAATACTTATAACTTATACTAAAGATGTGTGTTTAAAAATTAGCCTTATCATCTTTATCTTTAATTGTATAGATGAACAGTCACATAACTTAGTTTCATTTAACTTCTATAAGTTACAATCTATAAACTACATATAGACTAATAAAAAGAAAGATACTCAAGTCTAAGTTCATGGTTAGTTTCAACAGCTAATTAACTTAGCTCATCATCAACCATAATAAGCGTAATTTAACGAATGTCAACAATTCGTTTTCTTAAGGCAACTTTAACACACAAATCTCACAAAAACGAAATGGCCAATAATTGATCGCCACAAACAGCTCTTTACAACAAAAAAGGTGCCTTACACCAACAATATACAAAATACGCGCATAACCTCCTCAACTCGAATATACAAAAATAAAATAAAATCCTCGGCAAACCCTCAAAACGCCTTTGTGGCTCAGTTATTAGCGTCGTGCGAGTGTGCCGAGGCCATGTGTTGATTGAGCACGTCCCGGCGCTTGTACTGCTTGTGGCAGAGGTGGCAGTTATACTTGACGTTGCGGCCGCACTCGGCCTCCCTGAGATGTCTCAGCAGGGACTTCTTCCACATGTACTCTTTGCCACAGCAGTTGCAGGCGAAGGTCCCACCGCTGCCGCTGCTGAAGGACTGTTGCTCCATACCGGCAGCACCATACGACTGCTGCTGCTGCAGGTGCATTTCTAAATTGTCGGCGTACGACTGAAGCTCCAGGTTGCCACTGTAAGACGTCCAGGGAGGCTCCAGCATGCCGGCGTACGTCTTTTCCAGTTCTGCAACACAACAACAAAGCGCTCGATTGGCGTGTGTGGTGGCTCAGTGGATGAGGGCTGGGTTCGTGCGGGAATGTGTCGCCTGGAGGTTAGGTTGCAGTTTTGTAAGAGAGAGAAAACAGGGCCGTGAGTTGGTGGGATTGCAAAGGGCTGATCTAAGTATAAACGACGCGAGTGGTGTGGGTTTTGGAAAATATTGAATTCTTTGGGGGATAAGTTTGAGAGATAGATAATAAAATAAAAGTTGTTAACAGTATGAGGAATTTATTTTCGTTTCTGTCATAGCTTATAACGACGTGCTTGTTAATAAAGTATTCTAACTTGGTTTGATCGCTTGAAGAATACAAACTGTAATGTACAGTAAGTTTGTATTGATGAACGAAAAATTGTTAAAAATCAGTATAAAATAATGACTGGCGCTTTAGCTATGAAAGTGTTTAAAACAAAAAGAAAATTTTAATCTCTTATAAAAATAGTATGTGCATTGATACCAACAAAATAAATATTTTAAGTACTAATAATGCATTATAAGTATACAAAAAATATTCGACTATACTATACGCATATTTGTTCTTATTATAGGTTTCACTAATACTTAACTTAAGTATGTAATATAAAATAATCAGTCAGAAAATCGTGAAAAAAATAACATTACCGTTGGCAGTAAAATTTTGTAATGTAAAATAAATTCTCGATTTTGCTTAATCTAAGAAAACTGAATATTTCATAGTTTTAGTATTTTATAGTATTTTAGCTAAAAATAATTTCTCTTCCTTATTTATTAAATGTCAAACAATATCAAGTAACAAATCTACCAATCTTCCTTTAAGTACATCTATGTAAACATTCAATCAAATAAATTTAAAAAGAAAAGAAAATTATAAAATCCAACATCGTGCCAACCTGTTAAAGCACAACCCATTTACATTTCACAAGACCGTCTAAAATCCTCCTTAAATCTCCAACCGCTGTCTAAATATTCCATACTTACAACGACGCAGAAAACAAAGCAAACATCATCACGACTTGACTCAAAAACTAAAGCATAACAAAAAAACGTTTCGTTTCAGCGTCGTCGAGCCGCGGGCTTGTCGACGCAGAGCATGTTGTGAACCTCGACAAGGTGTTTCTTCAACTTCCACTTGTGCCTGATGCGCTGGCCGCAGATCGAGCAGCAATGCTGGGGCGCCTTGCCGCACTCCTCCCGCCTGTGCCTGATCAGCGACTGCATCCACCTGTACTCCTTGCCGCAGCCCAGACAGACGTGCCTGCCCACTCGCCTGTAGTAGTCGGGGTTGATGCGCCATTCTGGAACGATAAAAGAACGGGGGTTGGCCCTCTTTATAGGATCTTCGCCCGGCGGGGACTTTTAATACTGTCGCCTAGTCATGGGGCTACTTTGAAAATGAGTTTTGTGAGGGAGTGACGTACACAAGAGGACGGGAGTTGGGTGAAAGTTTTTAGAGTGGTTTCTTAGATTTGATGGTGGAGTGGATTGAAAAAGGCTTTGCTTTTTTGGTTGGGATTCTTTGGCTCGAAATGTGAGACCTGAAATATTTCGGTGTTATACTTCGACCCTCACGACCCTAGAGTCTTAAATATGCTCTAACTTAACATTACAGGCCCGAAAACTCAGTTTGACTTCAACCCTTGTAATTTGATTAAGATATCTAATTTACAATTATTTAAAAAGCTGATTTACAGTGCAAAAAGTTATTTAAGCCTTCATATATTGTATGATATATTATATAAAAATTTACAAATAATAAAAATTTTTTGCTTGATTTTTATTGTTTATAAATTTTTATTTAATAGAGTATTTGATTCATATAAGGGTTTAAATAAAAGCCTACTCCTTAAATTCACACTTTAAATTGGTATTTCAAATAACTTTCTATTATATATCTTGACAAAATTATAAAGATTTAGGTTAATAAACCAATTTAAAAATTCAGACCAATCTTTTTGAGCCTGTAATGCTTAAACTATATGGCCACTGTATAAAACACTGAAACACGTGTATCGTATTTTGTGCCAAAGAATCATTTTGCAAAGTTTCTTCGACATCCATTACCCTGAAGTGGAATACTATTCTAGTAAGTTAAAGCTTCCGTAAAATGATTAGTTTGATAATATGTTAGTTATGAAAAAATACTCTATCGTGAATTTCAGATATTTTGTAGATAAAAACTGTTAAAATTATATATTACGAACTGATTGTGTTTATACTATAGAGTAATTTTTTTCATTACAATTTTACTGACTACAATTTTATTTCGGGCTACTTTTTGCTTCAAATTCAAATTATTTTTCGGAATGTATAGAGTTGCCCAACAAAAAAATTTCATGTACGTTTTTTAAGTCCAAGATATCTAAAGTATACGTTTGAATGAAATAACATTTTTAGACTACATTATATGACAGTGAAATCTACATATCTTAATCTTATTTTAAAATAAATAGAAAATAAAGATTATTAAAAAGTGTAATTAAATACTACTTTTAAAACAATTTTTTTTAATTGGTTTTATGTTACAAAGGGAAACATGTTTACTTACATAAATTACTAGGAAGATCCAATTATTTTCATAAATAAATATCTGACTTGCGAAATTCAAACGATTGCTACACAAAATAACTGTTTGGCAACCAGCAATAATCTGTCTTAAAAATAATATAAACTCTTTACATAAACTTAACGAAAAATTTAAAAAGCATCACAGTACAAATATTCAAAAAGCCACAAGTACCTCTCCACTTACAACTTTCATTCCATTTTACCAAATCAGTTAAAAATAATAAGTAGTCGGCAGCAACTGATTCAACTGAAAATGAAAATCTCGTTTTTATTAAAAATAATAAGTCAATACAAAAGGTACAAATAGTAAAATCCAACGAGAATCGCCGAACTCGTCATCACAAGTCACTTTCTTCAGTATCAATAAGATCTATCATGCCATGAACCATGGTCTCATGCCGGTGCAAATCGTGCCGCCGTCTGAACCTACACTTGCAGATCGGGCAGCTAAACCTTGGCGATACGCCGCAGCTTTCGCGAAGATGGCGAGTCAAGGAGTCGTTCCAGGTAAACTGTTTGCCGCACTTGAAGCAGACGTACGGAGCTTCGCGACTGTTTACGCCTCCATCTGAAAGCAAGTAAAGGAAGTCTGATTAGTCATCTGTTCTGGGTTTGGATTCGCTGAGCGGGCTGGCTCTGTGGTACTGTATATTTTCTCGAAGCGAATATTCTGCATCGAATGGTTTATAAGGTCCGATTTACTGAAACTTAGGATGAGATGGTTGAACAAGTTTTATAATTCGGGATCAATTTTATTATAAAATAATTTTTTTTTGTTCGTGTTAAGTTGAAGAGTTTGAGGAATTGAATGTGAAGGAATGTAGCTTGAACAAAATTAGGATTAGTTTGCAATCTGTATAAAGTTTAGAAATATGGACATTTTTTTTTTAACATTGTAGACTATAATAGATAAAATTTTATTGCATACATTTATATATCTTCATCTTCAATGTATAAAATTCAGTTTTTGCTTCAGGAACAATAAGAACTCGTGGTTAGATGGCTTTTAATTGCAGTTCTTGTATTAGAGACTGTATTATTTAAGTAAAACTGCCCATTATGTTTCCAGTACAATTACAAATTCATTTTAAGTACCCTGAAAATCAAATTAAACATGTTAGAAGTGGCTATTAAAATAAAAAATAAATTATTAAAAAATAATTAATAATATTAAATCAATGTAAAACCACCATTGTTATCGACAATCATAAGGATAACTTATTCAATATTTAATTTAAATAAATATCTCTCTGATTCTTTATATATAATTGTCGGTCGCAAAGCGAATCTTACGCTGATTTAATAGACATTAATCAAAACACATTAGATTACATCTGGAAATAAACAAAGGAAGAAGGAATGGTTATGGTTAAATAAAAACACGATAGAAATATATATGTTAAATATATAATACTATTTATTCAAAATTTTATTGTACAATATTTGGCAATTTTTATTCGCACTTTTTAGAAACTAAAATAACTATTGATTAAGTTTTAGTCTCAAGAACACAATAAATTCGTATTTTTCTAAAACACTTTGTTCATGTAGTTGAATTATTGAATCTACGTTAAACCGTGCTCTGATATGGCATCGTTTAGTCATATTAACATATCACTAAATTACATAATACTGATAATAATAAAATAATGGACGTGAAAATGCATTGTTGTAAAAATAAATACAAAATATTTAAAAAATCTATTGAGAACATTGAAAATAATGTAAAAAAATCAAAAAATTTGTTCGCTTATCTGTATGTTCATGGAAAAGGTACAAATATTCAATTTCGATACCAAAAATATATATGATGAGTAATATTTTTTTTGTAATAGTGAAAATCAGAGTAGAATAAAACAAAAATTTAATACATTAGTTATTGCCATAAATGTTTAACATTTAAAGTAAACATTAAATAATTACACTGTTTCTTCCTAATTAGTAATATTAGTAATGATAACTATATAAAAATATTTTTTTTTATAGTATTGTACTAAATAACACTTTTTGATACCACAAACATTTTATACCGTAAGAAAAATTATTTAAAAAAAAGAATTTAACCTAATTTGTAAATATGTATATAGTATAATGCAAATATTGGTCAAAAAATATCATTGAATAAGGCAATATTAAACCTAATGTTAAGACCTAGATCTTCATTTTATAATGAATATTTAATTAGAATAAAAAAATATATATAATCTTTGAAAACAAAACGAATACATAAACTTTCTGTAATATATTTTGAATTTCTTATATTTTTAAATCATCACTTAATAAATAATATTTTAATGGCAATCAAAAAAATTAAAAAGTGTATAACATAACAAATTATTAAATGATTTTTATCTTTACAAATTATAAACAAATCTTTTATGATTAAATTTTTATTATATATTTTATATATAATAATATTTTTATATAAAAAAAATATTAACGTAAAAAAATAAAAAAGTATAGTTTTTAGTTATTATTTACCTTAAATTAGCTTTTTTGTTTTAAGCATTGGAATGTCTCAGAATATAGGAACTATTCGCGTAAAATATCAATACGATGCATATTAATATACTCTTATAAAACTTATTGCATTTATAGTAATGACGTAATAGTTATAACTATTTGTTGTACTCTTAGTTTAAATAAAACTCTTAGTAGTTGTACTCTTTAGTTTAAATAAAATAAAGATTTATGTAAAGATAAAATTTAAGGAAATTCAATTCAATTAAATTTTTGTATTAATTAAATTTATCAACAATAAGTAATAAATTCTCTTTAAAAAATTAAAATGTATTTCATTGACCTAATTGGCTAATTGGCTAAAAAGAAGTGTTCATTTATTATTTTGTTTATTTACATTGACAAATGTAGTTAAGTTGATCTCGGATAGAAACTTATTTTATTTTACTGAATTTCCTTAAAAATAATATTATTCTTTAACTGTATTCAGGTATCTTTAACTTTGGAGAAAAAGAATTAGTTATTTTATTAAATAAATTGAAAAAATATTCAAAAAATCTAATAAGTATCCAGTATTTTGAGAATCCTTGCAAAACCATTATCGCACTTATAATAGACTAGCAAATAATTCCTTCTTTGTACAAAACTTGTACTAAAATGGTAACTATCGTTATAGAGTCTTCTATTGCAAACATTAAAACTCAAGATATTTTGGCATATCACCCTAATGATTGATCGATCCATGGACCGTGCCCATGTGCCTCTGGTAGTTGCAGCGCTGTTTGAAGGCTTTGTGACAGTACTGGCAGCGGTACTGTGGACTCTTACCACACTCCTCGCGCAGGTGCCTGTTCAGTGTGCTCTTGTTGCGGTAGGACCTGCCGCACCTCTGGCAAGGATAGGGTTTCGCATAATCCGTTGTACTTAGCATCATCAGACGGTAGCACTCTGTGAACATAACGAGTCTTTTGTTAGTTTGGATTTTTTGTTTTTATCGCGGGATTTGACTAGAACGAATTTATGTCGATGATTTAAATCACGTTTGATCACATGCAAGCTTTGATCAAAGATGACTAGAAATCGTGTCGTTTATTATATTTTTTCAAGACTCTAGTTTATGAATTTTGATTGCATATTAGATACTTTTGTGATCGTACATAAATTCATTTTAGCGATAAAACTTTACAGTAAAAAACAAGAAAGACTGACATCTACACAAATAATACAATTATTACAATAACGATCACAATCATTTAGAAAATTTAATCAACTCTTTTTCGGTAAATGTCGTAGAGCAAAATAGTTATTTAATATAAATTTAACAAATTTGAATTCAACAATTCTGATATAATAATACAACTTTTTTCATTTCATAAAGAATTTCCTTATATCATATATCATAATTTCCTTAAACCAAATAATTAAAGCCAGAATATATGTATATGAAAGGAGATACTTCGAGCATTGAAACAAACATATTTTCAAGGAAACGTATATTTTTTGAATCGTGTAAATAACTACCAAAAGAAATTTACACTGAAACTTTTTGTTTTTTGTTTTATATTCGACTTTAATATTTAATAAATAATTTTATTTCTCAAATATTTATCTAGAAAATCACCAAAGTCAAAATGTTAAAAAATAATTTATATGTTCAAACAATTATTTGATCATATGTGTAAGTCTAACATAAACTTATAGACTATTCATATTTGAACACATTAGTTCTTTTTAACATTTTTGTTTCCTTCTTTTTTTTTATAGATTTATATAAGAAAAAACATTAAGCTATTAAATATTAAAATAAAATAAGAAATAAAAAATATTTAATCTTTTTATGTAAATTGTTTTAGTTTTTAATATATGCGTCTATAACTAAAATTTAATTAACAATTTTGTTAATGCTTATAGTAACTTTCTACCACACATGTATATTACTGCTTTATTATCTGACTTGAAAAGCATGATATAAAATATTATCCCGAAAGTCCACTTTTGACCTGATTATAGGTGAATATAAATATTTTATTATAATAATATAATCACTCATTCTAAGAGTCTAAGTCTTTATATATCATAATTATATATCACAATTATTGAACTTTTGAAACAATGACTATTTCGCTTTGAAATAATGATTGAAAATATAGATTTGACTCCAAAAAAGTTTGAAAAGGTTTTTTTACATATTCATATTTTCTAATATATCGATAATAATATGTGAAAATTGTGATGTATTAATGAAATATTTAATCTTAATATCTTCATGTCTTCATATAAAGTTGATTTCCATCTTCTTAAATTATAATCATTTTAAAAATTAGAAAAATTTTGATTCAATATTTAACGTTAAAATTTACTTTAACAGAATATGTATAGTGTTAAACTTGTTAAATTAAGGTAAATAAAAAATATGTATTCTTATTCTTGAAATAAAATGTTTAAATACTGATGATGCATTTTAATGTTAAAATCTTCAATGATGATGAATCCATGTCATTTATTAAAACTTACCATCTTCAGAGTTGGTAGAATTCTTATTTGATGAGAATGATAGGTAATTAAAGTATATAATAAAATTAAAAATGAAATTTTGAAATATTTGCAAATATAGCAGTGAAAGTTAATTTTATCTTCAACTTATAATTAAAAAAAATATTCTTAAAAAAATTAATCTTCAAAGCTGTGGATCTTCAATAATGTTCATATGTTGATAACGAAAAAATTTTAAGACATTTTAATACATAAAAATAAAATTGTCCGGTAATAAATTCTAATAACAGATTTTATTATTTATTTTAAAATCTATACATAATAACCCGTCTGAGGGTATATTGGGTGGGGGCATTGAATGTCCATCTCAGTCTCGTATACTCATACTAAGTAATCGCATTAGCAGCGACATATGAAAAATAAATTCATAATCACTATAAAGTCCAAATTGTTTAAAAAGTAACATTAACCATATTTATTGATTAAACGAGCATAGGCATTGTAAAAGAGCAAAGGCACTAAATAATCAAGTTGGGTACAAAATAGGGTATCCCTTAGTACATTGAATATCATCAGTAGAAGGGAAAAACTTACTAGTTTGAATTATATAAAGTTAACTAAAATATTTATTAAGAGGAGGATGTCGAGATGACATTGTCAGAATTTCATACAAGTGCATAGGTTTTATATCACTAGTAAAGATACCATTAACACGTGAATTAAGGCAGTATATCATATATGGTTAGTTTTTAATTAATCATGGGAATTTCATTAAAACAAGCTATAGTAGTTATAAACCTAATTTATTGAGCACTTAAGAGCTAAAATTAATTGCTGAAACTTTTATAGTAATATTACGATGGAGTAAAAATTAACTATTATATGTACATTTTTGTACAAAAATTAAATTGAAAGCTTTAGCATAATTCTAAGTTCTCTATCGAAATAAAAATTCTTAATACCTAACAACATTTATTTCCTGCTAAATTTTTTATTAAAAAATTAAAAATCAAAAAAGAATCTTGGATTACCAGGAGAGGATCTGGAAGCTGGGTCACAAATATTGATGAATTTTTGGAATATCATTTTATGTACTAAAACATGGACAAAGCTTCAATTGTACGGTCTAATGCTTTGGAATACTCGAGTTATAGGCGATTGTAGTCTTATTTACAAGAAAATATGAAAAATTAACTTTTACTTAATATGCAAATATATATAATTGTAATTAATTAGTGTTTTTCGATGTTTAGCTATAAACAAACATAACATTGGTCCTAATTAATATTTCTTTATTTTAAAAACAGCAAACTGAAGTGTCTAGACTAATTATTCACATTTTAAGTAGAACTTTATTTTTGAAAACATCCCCAAGTTTCATAAAATTTTGTGGCCCAAATCTCAGACTCTCTCCAAATTAGTTTATTAATTTTGCAAATAACAATTTAATGATGTTTGTGCCTAATATGTAAATAATAAGTGTTACTAAACACTATTACTCATACTGATAAGTAACATTTCGAAGCAATAGATCTAAGGAAGCTTTGAAAGACACCATTTACGCGAAGAAATTAATTGCTAAAAAGTTATATTAATTTAAAAATAATAGCTAGTATTAAAAACCTAATTTTTGATTTTAAAAACTCAGAGTGCTAATTAAAATAATTACTAATTTTGTCAATAACAAAAATGCCTATAAAAATTCAGCTTATTTTAAATATAAAAATACAGATACTTTAACACCAAACTTTAACAATATTACAACGGTTATACTATAACTTTGAATAGCAATCCCGTGTTTTTTTATATAAAAAAATATAATTAGTTTTTTATACTAGATCTAAAAGTACTAAAATTATAATTTTCTATTTATAAGATATCAATTTTGACCTACTTAATATGGCTTTTTGAATAGCAAAAAATTATTACATTACATTCAAATTCGAAATTCTTTTGGCTAAAAACTTCTTAAAAAATTCTAAAAAATATTTCCTATATTTTTTAAACGTAAAATAATTTACAAAATATTTGTACAAAAAATACCAATACATTTTTGTCTGTAAACTGTTTTGGTATTTTTTATAATTCATAATTATTTCATTAAATAGTGTATATATACACACATATATACACACTAATTAATAACTTTTTCATACATCTTAAGTACTTTATAGGTCCAATCCAAATCAGTCCAAATCATTGAAATTAATTTTCTTTATCCCTTAGTCGAAAGTGCGTATTTTCCACTTCGATTTCGCGGCAGAAAATAACATTTTGTTGCTCTGTTTAGCGGTGAATATAGGCGACAGAGCAGAAAACAAATATCGCAGCAAAAAACAGTTTTACCCATGGCATATTGTTTTTTAACCTGTGCATGCTAACTGCAATCGTACATTTTTACGCAAAAAAATGGCATCAAAAGTAGATTTATCTGTTGATGACTATACTACCGACGACGAAGAAGTCATTAGAGTCATAACTTTTATTATTATAATAGAAATTAAAACGTAAATAATTATTTATAAAGAATAAATACGCAAAATATTTTTTTTTAAACTTGAATTACTTATTGAGTATGAATCCTTACTTAAAATTAAATTAATTTTTTATCTGAAACACATAAGGATATGCTACTTGTGGATATTTTGTCGACAGTCGCCGTCGACCACATGAACTCGCTTCGCTCGTGCATGCCAATGTCGGCTGCTGTCGAAGAATCATCCATTGATGCACGATAGTCCGTGAGCTCAGGTTAGGGAGTCGGCAACGCACTTTCGACCGGGTATAAAGAAAAAAAGTATATGCGACACGGCCAGAAACTAGAAGTCGCTGCACTGCCTGTAGAAAACTTCTATTTTCTGCCCTTGTCACTAAATATACTATTTAGTTAAGGCAATGTAAACCTACCCTTCTTACCGATATCTATAATTACAGAGACTAAGACAAACCCTTGTATATTTAAATGACTCTATTGTTTATTTTAGAATATAATATAAGGTATTATTATATTATAGGTGGATTTTACATTGACTTAACAACTTTGATTCAATAATATATCATTAGAGCTTATTTAATAATATTATAAATTAAAAATTATGAATCACATAAATTAATCTAAGAATAAAATATTTAAATTTGATTTTTATTTTATAGTAAATATTAAAAGAATTTGACTTGCAGATTACTTTAAATACTATCACACGAACAAGAACATATATATTTTCTACTGATAATATTCAAACACAAATTTATCAGAGGCAAAAACTGCTTCAAAATTTTTTAATATAATCTTGTAATACAAAAATATTTGTAAATAGTAACTTTTATAATATATTTTAAAAAATAATAAACTTATTGAAAGTGACTAAATATTTTTAATTTAACCTCTTGCTGATTGATTTAACTTCATCTACACAAATAAAAAGAAGAATCATGGTGGGAGAAGAATTTCATTAAAAGAAAAGCGAGGTCAATAAAAGTAAAAATTTTTAAAAAAACTCAGACTTTTGAGTAGTTAAACCAAAGGTATTCATGTCTACTTTAAATAAATATTAATACTCTCTAGTATATTGTATTATATTATTATATTGTTATTTACCGTTTTTAAAGATGGTTTATTCCCTTAATTAATATAGGTTAAAAATTACACTAAAAATTATTTATTAATTTTGGCAATAAAACTAATGAACGGACTCTTGAATACTTTATTTTCTAAAAACTTTAAAAATTGATCAATTTTAATATATAAAAACGTAATCAATTTTAATTTTTTTAAGTTTTCAATTTTAATACCTAAAAGTTTCATCTGGAACCTTTTCTAAAACATCAAATAAATATTAAATATAAATATTGAATCTCAATTTAAGAAGTGATCACATTGAAATAGACCAACATTAAAATCAAATATAGAAATATTCGAGCTAATATTCATTAAAAGTTCTACAAACTATTTAATTCGAAAATTTTAAATATCTAAAAATATCTAATAATCACTAGATATTATAATTAGTTTTATGGGTCATTTTTGGTTGTAGTTAAAATTTCACGTTTACGCTGAAAAGCATACGAGTAAAAGTACGTCTATAAGAGTCTCATTTTTATTATAAATAACTTTTAACGATTTTACGCCATCTTTTAATAAATTTGTGTCTGAAAATTGGAAACAGAAAATATGTTCGTTTTTTCTGATTATATGTTTTAAAAGAATCTAAAGAAAAGTGCTGGGACCATTTTTCCTGTTTTACTAGAAAATATTCTGATTTAAGAATTATATATTTTCAATACGTTAGATTTTTTGATAAAAAATGCAATTCTTAATAAATATCACTGTTTTTTAACCACAAAAACAAAAACAAAGAAAAAAATTTAATCTCAATCTATATAATTCTTTCTAACTTAATAGTTTAAGTAATAAGAGGTTCCTTTTTTCCTAGACCTGCAATAAGCATTTTCTTATTTTAAAAGCAGAATTATGTAGATTTTTAGTAATTGACTTTCTATTATTTACTGTTTACTGTTATTAGTATATTTTCAATAGCTAAACATGGTTAAATTTTCAATTGATAGTCTAATTTATCAATTATTTTCTATCCTCTACCGTGTATTGACATCAATATAAGCAACGTATATTCAAAAAGAGGATCCCATATTCGAGTCATTTGGTTCGATGAAACTTGGCAAAATTATCCTTTAATCCAAAGTATAAAATACGTATCCTGATGTTTTATTGAATGAGGTCTGGAAATTAAATATATATATCTCACCTACCTAAACTTGATTCTCGAACTCATTCTTAACAACCAATCAGAGTCGAGTTTATAGAGGCTTCAGTTTTACTATGATGCTTTTTTGACAGAGGAACAAGCCAAGCATATGGTTTAACTTTAATTCTATTAACTTCATAAGTCCAACGGTCCATCATAAAGTTACAAAGTGTTAGAAAAAATCAAGCAAAATTTTTCAATTTTTTAAATCAATATTACTTTTTAAGGAGCAATAGTTAGTTTAATTTTCGATTATATGTAACTTTCCATTTGAACTTTAAAAAGAGCTTTCTGTCACATTTAATACTTCAGCGCGCTCTCGCGTGTCTTATATTTTGGATCAAAGAAACATTTTGCAATGTTTCATCGAAATCCATGACTCCGGGTAGTCTCTTCCAATTCAACAAAAAGATTTTAAAGATATCTAAAAAAATCATAAAATTAAATCACTGTAAAAATAGTTTATCGATCATGACTTTTGTTGATAGTGACTGATTTAAGTTTTAAAAATTCATATAAAATGAAAAATGTTATTTGTTCATTTTTATAACCATAAACGATTACGTTTGTTGAAATTGATTAATAAGTGACAGCACAGCTGTCAAAATAAAATTTCGAATTTCATTCGAATTAAAATAAAACTAACGATGAATAAAGCTTGCTAAAATTGTATCATTTACATACATTTACCTATACGCATATTAAATAAATATTCTATACGTACACATTTTTGTATAGTTGAAAACATGAAAACATTGTCAGATTCAAGTATAAAAATTATATCATTGCAAAATCATAGATCCATAAAACGTAAATTTTGTTTGTGAATCGTCCAAGCTTTAGATATAAAATCATAATGAACACGTTAAAAGTTAAATGTAAAAAGTGAAGTCAGTTAAAATGTTAATCTAAAAATTCCGATAGATTTTTCGAGAGTTTACGATACGTTTATAAAATAAAAGTGTATCTTTTATTACATGATTAGCAATATTTTTTTTATAAATGAATTCACAATTTTTATGTGATTATTTGGATTTAAAGTATGGCTAATTCACAAACTAAATCTGATTTCAATACCGATGATTTAACTTAAAAATTTTAATATTTGCTATTCTGATCAGATTTTTATGCTTTCCAAAGAAACTCCCATGACTAAAAAAAGTTACTATTAATAAAATCAATGTCACTCCGCTTATTCACTAACGCTTGAAAATAGCTACTATATTAATTTTGTTTTTCCGCTAAAATTTTTTGCACAGCCTAGAATAAAGACGAATAGATTTTTGTTCCCTTCAATACTTAAGAATAATTTCTTTAAAATTCAGAACATTTGATTCCTAAATTTAAAACTTTTTTTCAATTACTTAATGCGCTCGTATAATCGATACTTATTGTAAGCAATCCCCTTTCCCTTCTTATTCCTCAAATATAAAATCGAATCTCATTAATAAAAAATAATGGCACAGTAATAGAATAAGCATTAAAGCCCAAAAGCCCTCGACATCCCCCTTCCCTTGGGACAGTAAATATCATTTTCTTTGAAGAACTACGTAATGTTGGAAGGCCAACTCTTCAGAGGAGGTGACTTCAAAATCTTCCTTGTATCACTGGGAATAATCGACGAGACTTGATGAATTGTATCTTCGGTTGATGAATTATCTTCAATGGATGGTCGCTGTTATGAAAAAAATTTATACATGAATTATTTTACAGAGCATGTTGCTCATAATAAATAGAATTAGTAAATTAGAATAAAGTAAATTATTATCTTTTTTATATTAAAACTGAATTTGAAATCATGAAAATAAAATTTGTTCGCTTACATATAAACTCACAAGTGTGATGACAGTGCCATTCCTAACATTTTGAATATGTTCGAACGTACTGTGGTAAACTAGTTCATAATCAATGAGTACATATTTTCAAATAACATATTAGTCATAAAACATTGATTTATCCGCTGAACGCTATATTCTTTTATTCTATCCGAGGAGTTAGCAATGACATTATTGTGAGCTTATATTCTTCGTTATAAGTAATAAACAAAAGATATGGGATAGCGTAAAGAAGATTAATTATTTGTGTATAGATGTTTTTAATAGTTAGTATCTTTAACAATATAGCAAAGAGAATTTAAAATATTTTGGACAGCTTATAAATATAGAAAAGTATGAATGTTCGTCCTACATCAAAGATTAACCTTAGACAGGTGAAATTAGTTGCCGTGGATCGTTATCTATTATGATCACAAAAAAACACAGAAATACGCTCTAAAATCGTAAAAACACCACCATTTCTTTACGTATTATCCCAAAGCCATTGTTTTCAAAGAAAAAAAATGTATGGTTTGCATAGAACAGAGTGTAGGTGCTTTCTTTCACCCTTTGATTATCATTAACCCGTTATAACGTACTTAAATAAATTTTAGAAACAATTTGTTTTATGTTCAAGTTTATCGTATCTTTTAGTACTATTAACATACAGGGTGAGAAAAAAGCATGAAAACCCCGGAAAATCTCAGAGGGTTGGTCATCATGAACAAAAATTGTTATGATCAGGTCTTATATAACTTTCAACTAGGAATCCAGTGATGACCTTGGATTCGACCTTGGACCTCACCAAGTTACATAAGACCTGACCTTAACAATTTTTTTTTTCATAACCAACTTTCTGAGATTTTCCGGGGTTCCCATACTTTTTCCTCATTCTGTATATGCTTTGTACAAATCCAGTTCGATTATAACGTGTTAAAACAAATAATCCAGATAAAAAATTTCAAAACTAAATAAAAATTGTGTTTTAACCCTGACCACAATAGCGGCAGGCCTCTTCTCATTGAGTACTAGGACGGGACCACGCTGCGTGTTCGCTAAGGACTGCTGCTGTTGCTTCGGCGGTGTGGTTTGCTGCTGCGTAGGTGGCAGGGGCGGCGACGTCAACTGTTGCACCGGTGTCAAGGACGTCTCGCGAGTCGGCGTGCTCTGACCGCTATGAGGATCGGCCAGAATTTTGCCGTGAACTGTGGCTTTGTGACGCAGGAAGTTGACTTTCTGCTTAGCTTTATAGTCACAGTATGGACAGTTCCATTGGGGTCCCTTGCCGCACTCGACCTTCAGGTGACGCGTTAGGCTACCCTTGTACATGTACTGCTTTCGACAAATGCCGCACTGCCAGGGCTTCTTGTCGTCCATGCGCAAGTACAGTATCAACGACCTATAGTCTAGAGGGACAGAGGAAGCAGACGGGATAAAGTGTTAATGTGAGTTTTGATTTTCTATGTAAAGGTTAGGGTTTCTTTTTTTATGGATTTTTGTTCCTGTCGAGAAACAATGATGTATCCTTCATCGTGCAATGAAATGTAATTGGGATGCTGTGAGATATTACAGGTCATGTTGATAAATTTTCGAATCATTTACTCTTTGTTTTCTCTTATCTACATTTTTATGAAGAGATTATAGTAAGAAAATTCTAGAGAATAAGACGAAAATTGACTGTTATAGAAATGTTTTTAAAAGCTGAGAGCCCTTGTAGCAGCCACATGTTAATTGAACTGTATGTTCCCAACCTGTATTAGTAAAACAAGTTTTCACATAAGATAGCCTAAGCTTCAATTGCAAAATTTTCCCAAGATTTTACAATACAAATATTGGTAGGGCTTCCAACAGATACAGCAAAGCAGACCATTTATTTCAATGCCACAAAAAGCTTTCAAATGTTTATTCATTATTTTTTTCTCTTCATGAAATTATAGATAATTTATCTAATTTATAAAGACAGTAATCATTATAGGCATCAGTAAACTAGATACATAATTTTTACCATAGTAAGTATTAATTGATATTCTAATCCTGTAATACTACACAACTTCAAAAATTACAATAACAGTTATGCAAATATTTTCAAAGGGATTAAATTCTTTGAATATATACTAGCTAAAAAATTGTATATTTTAACATTTACAATTTGCTTATAATTTTATTAATTGCATAAATTGGCACGTCATAAAATACTTGTATATATTTTAAGCATTATTAATCGACCTTTTAAACAATGTGCATAAAATTATTTATTTAAATAATTGATCATTTAAATGGGAAAACGTAGATGTTTTCGTATGAATGACTTTCACTTTTCATATAAATATTAATACAAAAATTAAAATTATTTATCTGTTTGATTTAGTAGTTTTAAATCCAATTAATTTATTTAAACATAATTTTATGCACATCGCAAGGTTACTATATTTTGATATTGTTCACACCCTTAAGGAATAAATATCATATTTCATCAAATACCTACGTATCATCTTCAGAGCAGAATATCTTACATACAAAATAGAATATTTTTATATGAAGTCGTATTGTGTAAATAGAAGAAAGCATGCATTTATATTTTGTCATAAATTATTTATATCATAATTAAAATTTTTTTTAAATATTTCAAAAATGCAGATTGCAGCATTAAATGATTTCCTTTTATAGGAATTTAGGACTTTCTATTTAATAGAAAATATTGACTTTTTATATTTAACTTTTTTATATTTATATTATACAGGTAATTGTTTTTCTTCGTTCCAAGAATATATTCTTCAGGTGTAGATCTTTTCGGCAAACATCATTTCTTATTTAAATATGAAAATCTTCAAATGTTGAGAAAAATTATTGATTAATAATTGAATTAATTCTTCATTTTTCTTTTTTTATTTTGTTTATTTTATAAATACAAACAATTATTGAAAGATTTTACAATTATTTCATAAATATCTTCAAAATGGAATTAGACATTATTCGTTAACACGTTGGAGATTTAATCAAGTCTTCATTGGATTTGATCTTCCACAGATGTAATAAAAAGTTTAAGTTCGCCGCCGTCACTGAAAAAAATATATGAAATGTTAATAAAAACTGATAATGGATTTGAGAAATGAATAAAATTAACCTGTTCATCACTGCTATCTATTAAAAATAATTTAAAATGTATGCCTAAACACATTTTAAATTATTTTTAACAGATGATGTGATCTGGTGATGAAAAGGCTAAAATTTAGTTATGCAAAAAGTAATAGATGTAATTAAGTGACATCACAAGAGTGTAAATAATATTAAAAATTAAAATAACATAGTATTATCAGATACTTGGTATCTGAAAAACAATTATGTTCAGAGCATTGATTCTTACCACTTTATGAAAATTCAAAAATTTATCTTGAAAAATAAAGTATCTTCAACGATGAATCCAATTTATCTTCTAGGTAGCTTATTTAAATATCTTCCAGGATGAAAGGATTGCATGATTTGATTTTGAAAATATAGTTAAATGAATAAAAAGATTCACAATGATTCCTTTATTAAAAATAATTTACTCATTATCCATTACATTGCAGTTAAAAACTGTTAACTATAACTAGAAAAATGAGAAGCATAAACTTCGGTCATCTTTAAGGTACCACGAACACAATCTAATCTATTGTCATTTTTTTTTCTTTTGATAAAAGCTTATTGGGGATTAAGTAAATGAAAAGTATAATATAATAAAGATACTTGAAAAAAAAAAGTAAAATATGGCGGTTCTTCAAACCATGTTTATAAATGAGATTTTAAGGCTTTGTACTTATTAAAGATGTAAATTACTATTCTGTGATGTTAATTGTGAAATTAAATTGACTTACGTTACATTATATCATTTCATGTGCTTTTTCGCTTATCAAATACAAAAAGTCGTCATCGCATAATTAAATTTCTAAAGAGACTGTTCACAATTTACAATTATTTTACAAAACTTACAATTTTAGTGTTATTTACAATTTTCATTTTAACATTACTCTAAACGTAACTTTCTCGATATTTCAAATATCACAATTTGATAAATGAGGACTTAACATTTTTTGTAAAGGAGTTAACTATTTCTCAATTAACACGACAAAAGAATAGTTGAAGTAAAACTATATATAGCTTAATATCTAGGGCAAACTTGCGAACAAAGAATTTACAAACAGCCTTTGATTTCAATTAATGCCTTCGGAAATTAACAAACCAAATAAAAAGTAAATATGCTAGTAATTTTATAAAATATCTTCAGTGGCGGAAATATTTGTCTTCAGAGATGATCTTCTGTGTCGAAATTATCTTCGTCGCTGCTCAGGTCTTCCGTTAATTTCAATATAGGTACAAATTCTATACCTAAAGGTCTAATAAAAAACCTTTTCATAATTTTTTTGAGTACTCACAGAAAAGAGTTTCTTTTAAAAATACTGCAAACTGATATAGCATTTAATTCATTCATCAATTTTTGTACTTCTTAAATTAAAAATGAAATATATGACATTATTACAATTATTGAGAGAACAAAATATGATACAAAGAAAATTTTTTTCATTATTAATGTAACACCATACATTTATTTTCTTAAGCTCATAGTCAAAAATTGTATTCATACGTAAATTGTTCAAACAATATTTGTAACAATGTTCATTTTCTAAAGATTCTCTTTACCATGAGACAATTTCCTACGTTATGGTCATTTTTTTCTCCATTAGATCACTGCAAAGCTGCTACATAATTATGTATACACACATTAATGTGTAATTACTTTAAATGAAGTAGTTAGTAAAACATTATGCATTTTTTTGTACTTTATAGATACCCATTTGCTCCCCTTATCACGATGATTTTAACCATACTTATTGCGTTCATTTTGTTTAAATTACTATTGTCAAGCATAATATTCAGTAAATTGCAGTTAAAAAATAATTGAGCTTAAAAAAGAATTTTATGATCCATTATTGCCAAAGTCAACTATATATTTCGTATGAGCGTCTGATAAAAATTCAAATTTTTCTGTTTATTGATAAAATTATTTTTATTCTATTTTCTGGGTATCCTTAGATCATTTTAACAAAATGCCTAACATACATTCAGAAAATATTGACAAAAATTATATCATCTATAACATGAAATTGACCAGATTTCTATCAGCCTTCAATTAAATTTAATACCTTAAATTGCATAATAATATTAGAGGATTTGGCATTAATGGATAAAAAAATATATGTATAGTTGTTATATTTGACTAATACAAACGTAACCTTCCTAAATACCTATTTCCAAATCTTCCTAAATGATATTGTATTGAACACACAAATTATCTCTAAAAGTTTAAGCACAAACAAGCCTATAACAGAACCTTGCTAAATGAAATTAATATCTGTTCTATAATCATTTGCTAACTGCGCACTTGAAAGCATCCCCCAAATCAGCGAGATTTTACTGTTACCATAGATTGTCAATCATTTCAAGTCTGCTTTGAGCATTCTCATTGACCAAATTTAACATGTGCTTCGCACGGCTTGTGTCAAACAGCTTCTACAGTAGAACCTCGCCAAGTGTACCCTCTTCACAACTGACCGAGTCAATGTTCATGAGCTAAGAAAACATTTCTTGGCTCGCTAACATATGCGATAATAAAAAAAAAGAAAGCGAAAAGACAAAATCATTGTTCGTAGCGCAGCTGCAGTTATCTGATCTTAACCCAACCCAATTGCCCCGCGTCCCCTAAATGGAGAAAAAAGCCATGCCTAATGTTAACGCGCCCTCAAGCTCGATAGCAATAAAATTCGACGATACGTTCGAACCTGGCTATCGGAGGGTAAAACCCTCGTGTATCGGCACTCGACTCACTTGAGGTTGGATACGCGTCTGCCGCAACTGTAGACGCGCGCCTCGTACTGATGCTGGCTGAGCATGTGGCGCTGGTAGCTGCAGCGCTGCTTGAACAGCTTGCCACACAAGTTGCAGGCGTGCTGCGGTTCCTTGTTGCACTCCTCGCGCAAGTGGCGCGTCAGCGAGACCTTCCAGCTGTAGGTCTTGCCGCATTGCTGGCAGACGAACGGGCGTTCACACAACTTTGTGGCAGACTGCGAGGACGAGGACGAGGCGGCGCTTGAGCCTTGAAACACACAAGAAGAGCGAAAATTGCCTTTTTTTATTTGTCCATTTTTTTTAGGGGAATGCTTTTTTAGTTTTTTTTTTCTATTTTCCTTATTTTTTAGTCAACTTTTTTGACTGTTTGATTTTTTTTTAATTTATAGTGGTTAATGGTGAATGACGGGCTAAACAAGTACAAGGGTTTAACGGACAATTTAGTGATGTAATAATAATGATAACCATTGTTCGAATGGGAGTGAGGCGTTGAGGATGGAAGGCACTTACCACTTACTCGATCAGTGGTTTAATGCTTAATAAATTCGTGCTTTATTGCGAAATAATGAGATGCTAATATTACTATTTTAGGCCCTTTCATTTGTGCAATTAATTGTATGATCCTTAATAGTTTTATCATGATCTTTTTGATTATGATCATTTTTATAGACTACAATTTAGTACCACTTCCACATTGTTAATTCTGTTATCTATTAAACTATACATGTATGTAATTTCAACACCATAACCTCAATTAATTACGCGAAATATTTAAGTAGCTTCATTCGTTTCATTTTACGATAAAATACAGATACAAGCAAAATTCAAATATATGCAATTAACGATTGTCTTCGCAAAGATTATAAAAAAAGAGATCAAGTTAAAGAGTGCGTGTCAGATCATAAAGATACGAAAGAGGACCAATCAACCATTAAGCTTCGACCACCACCATGCGAGTTTGTTCAACCGCACATTAAATTTTCACAAAAAAATTGAAAAATTTCTTAATAATTCATTTTTTAAAGCTTTAACTTTTACGATATGATATCATTTAACAATTACTAAAATGAATGAATCATTTAAAAACTTCCTGTACTTAATACAACGAATCTTCTTTTTTATGATATTATTTTTTTATGTTTCATTTATTATATGATTATATACATTTTTATATATATATATCTTTTATGACTTTAATGATTCGATAAAATTAAACATGTTAATAATTCTATAAGTAGTATAATTATAAGTTACGTTCTAAAGTTAATTTATACATATACTTTTAAATATGATTATAATATAAAGGCATATATCAAAAGAGTTTTAAATAATTCGATGGTTGGGTTTGAAAAGTTTGAGAAATGTTGCTGTTCTGTACAGCCAAACAAATACACAACTACAATGAATAAGAAAAGTGTTCAATAATAATTGGTAAAGTATTCTTCAGTTTAAACTCCATTTTGAGGATATTCTTCCATATTCTATGTTCTTTTAGGAATCAAGCGATTCCATATTGTTATGGATAACAAAATTCTTTATATTGAGAAGAATTTTGTAATAGTCAGTCTGTATTGAATAACTGACATACACAAGGTGATTCAATTTTACTACTTACCACAATTAGATTTTATCGTTATGCATTCAGATTAGTAATGATGGGTGCAATGTTCAACCTGTGAAAAAAAATGATTTGTATTATTGAGAGCATGTCTAAAATTTAGCATAAACAGTATCGGCTAAAGAAACATTAATATGGGTATTGTTATCATTTTTATAATAATTATTATAAGAAGCTCAAGTCGATTTTACACTGAATTTTTTCAGACTAGGCTATTTTTTGACTATAAACAATATATTACGATATATACAAAACATAAGTGACCTCTGTAATGGCACAACTATTTCTGTACAAAAATTTAATGTTTCAGCGCTAGCTTTAAACAAAATTTTCACGTAAATAAGAAAACTTAAAAATTTTGTTTAAATGCTAATTACATAATATAGAGAGCACCTATCTCTTGAATTTGCATATATATTTTTATTTATAGTCAAAAAAATATGTAAGTATGTCAGTACAGCCGCTAGCGATAGGATTTTCACACCTCCTTAATTCTTAAGATTTGAACTCTTAAGAGACAATATATGCAGCATGTCTTCAACACTATTTTAAAATAATGTAACTAAAAATTAAAAATTTATCAAATAAATTAAAAACATAAGACGCAAATGGTAAAAAGAAAGAAATATTTTTATTCTATGGAGAAAAGGAATATAAAATAATGACAACGCTTCAATTTTTATACTGAATTCTTAATATTGTAAGTTTATTATTTAGTCTAGAAAAAGCAAACGTGTATATATACATAAAAAAAAGGAAAAATGTTTGCATTATTTTAATGGTGATTTTTAAATTAAAAAAAGATTTAAGTTAGACAAAATACTATTGAATATCACATAAAAGTATCCTGAAAATTAAATAATAAAAATAAATATAAAACAGCTAAAGATGAAAAGTTCTCTTTGAATCATATACATACCATTTGTACATTTGTTTTGATAGAATAATTAAATTATTGATTGAAAATTCTTATTTTGAGTTAATACTTTAAAAAACAAGTAGTCCTTAATAATCTAATACGAAAATTGTCATTATCTTTGTCTACTTGTTACCTATGCGATTGATTACCAACTATTTTTTATCAAACAATATTCTTCAAATTGCATATGTTATCCATTAATTTATTTTTTCTAATAAATAATACACATGGTTCGGTGTCTCTCCTTAGTTTAATAAACTAAAGAATCATCGTGATAGGTAATTAAAAGATATTCAAATCAGCATCCCACGCGTTAAAAACAACGACTAGTCCTCCGCACTGATTGTATTCGGGAATGAAGAAAAAGACAAAAACACACGCACACAGAGATCGCTCATCTTTCCTCTCATCTGCTAAAAAAACAAAGAATATTTCTTTATAAAGTTTTAGACGGCGAAGTCGGCAAAAACGCAGGGTCGCTTGGAGCGTTGATGCCTGCGCAAATGGTAGGCCCGTTTGAAGCGCCTGCCGCAGTGTTGACAGAAGTAGCGCGGAAGGACTTTGCACTCCTCTCTCAGATGACGCAGCAGCGAGGTACGCCATGAGTATGATTTGTCGCACTTGGGACACTGAAACGACGAGCTCTGATCTGACGCGAAGGACGGCAAGACTGCCGTCACCCTGTAGGCCGGCGATGTATCCTCGTCCAAGTCGTAGTCGTCCTCGTTGTTCTCGTCCTCTACAAAAAGAGGCAGATTTCCATTGTATTAGTTGGGGGGACGAGGAAGAGGAGGAAGCGAAGGTTCATGTACCAGAAGATTTGTATACGTGGTCACAACGGCAATTACAGCAATGTTCAAAGATGTAGAGAGAAGACAAAATAAAAAAATCATACACGAGGCTACGTGAAGACAATCCTTAGCTACGCAAAAAAACATCGATCAATATAAATAAGTCAGGCACTGAAATCAAAAAAATAACATACAAAATCAAAGAATATAGTATTTATAGTGCGAGTTGTAACCAGTCCTTCGTTAGTTTAGAGCAAAAAGCTATCTATTTTATTTTTCAAAATTTTTAAACATGTGGAGCATTTATATTTGAAACATATAACATTTATGTTACATAGTGTTATCTTTAGAAAAAAAAAGCTTATTGGCGTTATTATAACGTTAAGCTGAAAAAAAATTCTTCTTTATGGAAGACTTCCTTGTTTCTATTTTAATTGGTCTTATTTCTTTTTGTGCTTGAAGTTTATGTGTGAAGTCAAATGATGCCTGTGCTTGAATTTCTTGTCACAATTTGCACAAGAAAATCTTGGTTCTTTGCCGCATTCATATTTTACATGTTTGTATAGCGAGTCCCTGCGCGAGTAGCGCTTTTCACAATTTGTGCAGTAAAATGGTTTTTCTTGATAGAATAGAGTCCAGCCTAAAAAAAGAAAAATTCTAGTTAGTAATAAGACTAGAAAACAAAGATTCTCATTTAAGATGTCTGGCGAATTATAATGAACATTTCAAATAAACAGTTGAAATAAAAGCTTATGGGCATAATGCTTTATATCACAAGAGAAAGAATTTGAAAGATTTTAATCTTGTATATATTTCAACATTTATCGTACAGTAGATAATCTGTCTAAAATGCACCAGAAATCTTAAGAAAAATACAACAGTGATTAAAATTTACAGAATTAAAACACACTAAAAAATTAGTGATTACAAACATTTCAGTTCGAGGAAAAACACAAAATAAATTTTAACAAAAATTTCAAAAGATGTTAGTATCTATTACAAAATTATAAAATAAAATAAAAATTATAAATCACATAAAGATCAAATATTAAAACGTAATAATTTTTTATTGTTGTTACAAAAGTTTTACAGATTCTTATATTAATATTTTTTTAAGGTCTTTGCAACAGACAAAAATTTAAAGCTAAAAGTAACTACTTGTAATCAGATAAATATCATAAGTAATGTAATAAGTAATGTACAATTTTATTAACACAATTAGGCTAAGTATTTTAGTTTATCACATTTAATTATTTTTATTTTAACTTTTCCATCAAAATAAATAACAGTATAAAATTTAAATAAAAAATATTAATTATGTTAAATCAAGAATCATTAAAATTATTATTCTTATCCTGAGCTTAAATTCGTGTCTAAAGTAAATTTATTTTATGAAAAAAGTTCAATTTTTAGTGAAAGAATTTCACTTTTTTGCACTCATTTGTAAATAAAAATTTATAAACTTGTTGCAAAAAAGTAGTACTTTGCACTCGGATAATTCTATTTTTGCACATTCAGTTTGTGCACGACTTTACAAAAAATATTGTTGATTGTATGTTTCTGATAATAATGTAACATTGTCGAAACAGCAACCTATGACAGAAAACTAAAGTACTCCAGGCCATAGTATAGAAAACATACCTTTATAAACCATATATTCACTTTGTTATGAAAAGTATGCTGTTTGCAGACTTAATTTGCAAATAGTTTTACTGTCTGGCACATATTTTATATACAAAATAAATGATTTCTCTTAAGTTTCATTTAAGTGTTAGATTGGATAAAAACGAATATGTACAGTTATATGTACAATATTACAAGTAGAAAAAATGAAATAAATTAATTCTACTATTAACATGATTAATTTTAAAATACGTAAAGTGTAAGGGGTTCACTGACCTAATAAAGTTTAAAAATAATTTTTGTTTAAAACTATTTTTAAACAAAGTTATTCGCACGAAAAATAATTTTAACATGTAACCACAATAAAATGTTTAGCTTAAAAAATCATTCTTGTATGAAATGAAAGCAAGCATGACATAAAATTTTCACTGTTATATAGCAATTTACATATACAGCATAAAGGAACCTACTAGCTTAATTGCATATTTTGTAAAACAGTATTATATAGCAATAGTGCTAATCTAGTAAAATTATATATGTTACAATAGTTTTACAATAAAACGTAAAATTAATCACCGAGATTACGAATTAAAATGTTTCCAGAACATACTTTTTTTACGTTTTAAGTATTGCTCAGGACGTTTTAGTTTTAGTGTCTTTAAGATCCTTGTGTTTCAGTATCCATAACTATTTTTTTTAGTAACAAATATTTATAAAATTCACAAAATACATGAAAATTAATCAGTCAATGAACCCTCTTAAACACGCCGTTCCAAAACCACTGCAGTCCAGGAAGTTTCAGAGATCAGCATTCCAGCTTCACTGCTGATAACCCAGCGGATCTCCAGCTGCCAGCGACTGCTGCTGCTGTTCGATCTGGTGCACGGCGTTGCGATGCTTGAGTAGGTGATGTTTGTGCATGAACCGATTTCCGCACACCTCGCAAACGAAGGCTGGCTGCTTTCCGCACTCGATGCGCCGGTGTTTCAGCAGCGACTCGCGCCACTTGTAGCTCTTGCCGCACACTGGACAAGGGAAGCGCCTTTCCTCCGACTTCGGCTGATGTTGCTGGCGAGACTTGGTCCAGCTCGAGGCGAGGTACCAGCCTGGGAACAGCAACGGAAAAGAAAAGCACACGTTGCTGTATTACTACTGGTCGGGCAAAGAGGTATAGCAATACTTTCGCGCCGCGAGCTAGTGGAATTTTTGCTAAGTGAAATGCATCACGATTTGCGCTTTGAGGAACTGTGTGGACTGTTATGGGATGTTTTGAAAAGTTTACAAATTTGGTGGGAGGAGGTCTATAATTAATTGTTACGAATCTTGAAAACATTTCTTTGGAAAATCTTCAGGGCCGATTCGCGTATTCTTATGGAATTTTGTTTTGTTTTTTATGATAAACTGCAAAATTTAGAACTTTAAAAGCTCTAGTTTAAGTTCTTCGAAAAGAAAACATGTTAAAACTAACTTTGTTCACATGCTAGAAAAGACAAATAGTATTCGATTTGTTGTATGTTCTTTTAGAGAATATGTACACAATTAATTACAAAACACAGATACAAAATACTTTTTAAAGAACATTATTTAATAAAACGCGTAGATTACTAATAAATAATATAATTTACTTATTAATTTATATACATTTTAATTTATAAGGCCGTGTTGAAAGATCTAAACATTTTATTTGTGCTTATTTCATTAATTTCTTTTATCCTTCAATTGATACTCTTCAAAGCAGATTAGATGAACAATATTGTAAAACTTGAGGTAATCAATTTGACGACACCATTGCAGTTTTAACAAAGAACCTAAAAAAATAAATACATGTTAGAATAGAAAAAAAATATTGTTAGTGTAATTTATATTATTATATTATTTTGTTTTGCGAATGCTCAAACAAGTAAAATCTTGCTTTGCACACGTCATATAAAAAATTACCGTTCGATACATGAACGAAGAAGTCATTTCAGCCTTGTATCGCTCGGGTACAAACGCTTCCACGAGGCTAAAATCACTTTATCGCACTAGTATCGAAATGTACTATTACTTCAGCAGGAAATGAATAATTAAATATAAAAAAGAACATTATTATATTAATTTAAAATTAAAATAATATAAAAAACTTGCATATAAATACAAAAATTTATAGGTAAAAATTTATTTAAAAATGTAAATAAATTCTGATAAAATTTATAAATAATTTACAATTTATTCAATAATTAAATTCATTCTTTATTGATTAAATTTTCATGTCGTTAAGACAACTATTACCATCATTATTACATTTAAAAGTACAATAATCAATTGTAAATTCGTAGAACGAAAACCTTTAATCATAAATAATATATTGCATTATTTCTTTATATTCTATATTTAACATATTTTATGTGAACATCTTACGAGTTTCCCGCTTAAATTTCGATATTATCGAATCCTTATAATTCCCTTAAACCATTATCATACATGCATTGTTTTTCTCCATTTCTCCACCGCAATTATTCTACAATATATTTATGTTTATACCTTGTTTACGCCTAAGATCTAAACTTCACATCTGTCATGCTTCTTGCCCTTTGGAACACTTACATACTAATTATTATCTCAATCTTAAAGGCTAAATTATATATTTGTGTCTCTTTCCATATCACCCTATTCTGTTCTGAGAAAAGATACCAATTTAAATATATGATTTGAAATAATTATGCGCTAACTGTATACAGACTTAATTGTAATTTACATTCATAATATGTTGCTAACTCTCATTGTGCAGCAACACAGCTTTATTTAATTCAAGATTTATAATAATTATCAAGATCTTAAAATTTATGAATTATTTGACTCATGCAACTTAAAAAAATCCAAATCTTAAAATATGCGCCAAAAATTACAATTCCGCGTCTGTTTAAATGTTTATAATCACTTTAAATGTTATCTATTATAACGTATTATAAATCTACGTAATTTTAAATTCTTCACTTCTAGCGCGTAAGTTTTTAAATTATTCAGTCTTTGTGCTGCGTACTTTCGATTCCGTGAAATGAATTTTCCTTCTTTCTTTTAATCACCAAGAAAGTATTTTAATCACAATTGTCTATTTATTGTTTTACTTTTTGTATTCGGCACAAGTTTTGGAATTCAGTTATCTTTTCCATTATTAGTTTTTCCGCGTGATTTTAAATAACAGTTTTTTAAAATTACATAATCTTTTTACATTTGTTTTGCTCAATCCTCATAAGTTTCCGTAAAATTCTTTTATTTTTTTGGAAACTGGAAGACTCGATCTACCTTTGACTTATCATCGCGAACGTGTTAGTTTTTTTTAGAGAGATTTCGTATTTAAGAAGTTAAATAGTTTTAAGAATTTAAAGTCAGTTCGTTTCACGAAGGTAGCTAATGATAGAGTCGATTTCGTTGGCACAAAGAAGCTTGGAAGAAAGGATTAAATTTACAAAGCTTTAAAGAGAAAAATCAAACATTAATTCTGGTCTATAATAAAAGCTTTTGCATTTTTTTTTGTTTATTACGAACTCACAATTCGTATGCTATAGAGATTAAATGAACTCTTAAAGTATAAAAATATTTGAAAATGGTCTATTTTGATTTATTATACGATTAAGTTTGATTTTCCATTTTAAGTAGGTTTGGAAAAATTTGTAGGAAATAGAACCATTGAAAAGAAAAAAGAACTTTTCTTATTAAAATTTAAAAATTCTGGTACCAGTAGGAAGTATTGTTTCATTTTCACAAGAATGGAACATTATTTATCTAATCTGATTATATTGTCTAAGAGAAGACATTTATATTATAGATATAGCAAAGACTAGACAATAGTTAAAGATAAAAATTATGTATATTGTTTCCACTCTAATTTTTAGATTAAGTTAATTCTCAGTAATTTAAAATTTTAGTTACAATGTGACTTTTTTAAAAATTTCATTAATTTTTTTTTTTTTTTTTTTGATTGGGAAATTGTTTTTTTATTTATTTTATATTTTATTTTTGTTTGAAATATCTTAAAAAGATAAAAACAAACTTACAAAAAGAGGAAAAACAATTCATATTTAAGCTGTAATTTGATCATATATTTTGTATAAGTGGAAACAACAAGTAAATTTACATGTCACATTGATCAATGCTTTTGTTAGTATAGAACGGCCATTCACTAATATCCGCGCATTAAATTCTAGAACTATATACTCAGTGACTGTAACAGATTTTAGACATGCGCAGCAGATAGAGTGTATAAGTACTCCGTTAAAATGTTAATTAATAGGAGAATATGTGGAAGAAATGTTGAAATATGTAGTGATAAGAAAGATAGTTAAAGTCTATAAAAGTCTATAATAGAAATGTTTTTAAATATAATTACACGTTTAGCTAGTCAGAATCAACTGAAAGTATTAATTAACTTCTTTCTTCTTTAATTAAGTATTTTAGAATTTTCAATAACTGAAAAATACTTATTTATTTCAATGTTAATAATTTTTCATTTATGTGTAATATCGATTTGAAAAGCTTCTTGCACAAGGTAGCATGAATCGTTGAGTGATATATACAGATAAAAGAATAATGATAATTTTTTTAAATTTACGTATTATTGTTATTGTTACAATAAATCAGTGACTTTTAATATAAATAAAAGAATTAAATTACTCATTTTTTCAGACTAGGCCTTGAAAACCATACATCAAAAATGCTTCTTTCGGTGGATTAAAATATTACTACTTGTATGATCATTTACTATTTTGCGTGATGTATACAATAGAGATATTTTGTGAATTCTTTTGACTAGATAAGAATGTTTTTAATTATTACTAAGCTATATAGAGAGCTGTACAAAATGAGATTCGAATAATAAAAGTTCGTTGCATTTTATAGTTCTTACATTGGTATTTTTTTTTCTTTCTCGCAAAAATTATTATCAACAAAATATCTAAGACTGTGATGAACGATGCAGTTAGAGTATTCATTATTTCTTAGAATCAATAAATTTTTCCGCAAAATTTCGGATTAAGGCGATATTGTACAATAACAATTATGACTATCGTAAAAAAAATGTCCAAAAGTTTATCATCATCGACTGATGTAAACAAGCATTATAGCTCTTTACTTTTTGGCATTGTATAAGCCATATTTTATCTTTGGTTGAAAGAAAAAAATTGCACTTTTTAACTAGATTTTTTTTCACGCTTGTATAATTTGTACAAAAATAAACCGAGCAATATCGCATGAATTTTTATAAACTAAGCAACGACATTTTAACAACGGGCTTATCTCTTCGCTGCGCACATTATTCATATTTCTTTATTAATTTTATCTTCTCGACGTGAACAAGGGGATCTAACAACTTTCTAGCCTTGCGTCGCTCAAACAACGCTTCAACTAATAACTAAATATTCTTTTTAATGTTATAACTCTATATTCTATTTCTATTTGTCCTTTAAACATTTTTCTTTATGGATAATTAAAAGCCCACGTAAAAAAATTGTACGCATTGCATACAATTTATGTATACCTATCGCAAAATCCATCGATCTTGGAATTTTCTTTTTAGTTTTTTGAAAAAAATATAAAAGAAGAAGGTAACAATTTTCTGTATAGATTGGCACTAATAACGCAATCGTACATTATCTTCATTTTTTTTTCTTTTTGCTTGTTGACGTAGAAAAAATTTAATTATTATGCTTTTGAATAAATTCAAAGCAATTTTCAAACATCAAAATAGAACTTATTTGGCTTGTTTTCAAATACATAACAATGTATTGTCTTAACGATGTATTTTAGTTGAGAGGAATACGCATCCATCTTTTTGTACTTGTAAAAAATAATGCAAAATAACAATTTTCTGCGCCTTAGATATTCGATGAAACTTTTTGACAAACTGATGGAATGTCGTTCCCCATTTTTTACTTTAATCGGTAGAATTACACTTTAATTTTTATTTGTCCATAAGGAATTTTTCCAAAATCACTTAATGCTTTGCTATAGAATATTTAATCAGCTGAACCGAATGTAAACTTAATTTTATAATCGAATTTTTCGCCTACATTCTTACCAACCGAAAATTGACAATTTTTAAAAACTAATCAGATACTTGTATCCATCAATAATTATTAAGTCATTTGTTTAAATTTTTTATAATAATTATTTAAATTATTTATAATAATTATTTTAAATGCGTTCTCTACTGTAATGATATACATAAAACTTTTTGCCTTAAAATATCAGTTTTGGGTAGGTAAAAATGTAATACAACGTTTGAACTTGAAATTCAAATTGAATTTTATAATCACGTAATTAAATAGTTTTGTTTTACAACTTTTTCGACTAGTTCTTCTGGTTTGTATATAAACTACAAGAACATTAGTAAGTATGGCACTTTAGAATTTTCTTAAATTAAATAAACAGTTGATATTAATAAACTTTAAAAAAGAAACAAACAATAAAAATGTATTACTTTGGCTAAGAATGGCACATAGAAGTTTAATATTGTTCACATTTATTAAAGCGTAAACCAATATACGTTCGATTCAAAATCGTTAGACTCTTTTGGCACTAACCTTCTGTTCTTTTTAAGCGTCTCCATATAAATTTAGTTTTAGCTCTCAGAGCTTTTATAAATATAAATTGTATAAGACTTTTTAAAATTTACTGTTTAAATAAAGTATAATTAAATTTTTCTTTCATTTTTCGCTTATTTTTTATAACCATAACCACTTCAGAGACAGTATTTTTTAGAAGTGCAATGAAAGTTATTTTGTTAAAATACCAATTATACAATCATGTTTGTGTTCAATTTTGTCAAAATTTTGTCTCTTGATATCACTGTATAATATCAAAGTAGTGTTAGCAGATTAATCATCGGAAATTTATACGCCTGAGTTAAACCCAATCACGTAAATAATAAACTTTGGATGAAGAGAATTTCGAAAAATCCAAATTACATTTGGAAAGTCACTCGGTTAAGGAGATCGCTATGTTTTCTGCTCAGAAACTCGCTTGGACAAATCGTCACTCCTAATCTCGAATTGTCTTCTAATCGGCAACAACTCAAGCTCGGCTCGAGTTCTGCAGATCCACGTGGCGATGATTGATGTGGGCTTTAAGGTTCCTCTCGTATTTGGAACTGAAGGCGCAATGGGGACAGCTAAAGCTGGGCGCCTTGCCACACTCGTAGAGCAGATGACGCTTTAATATATAGGCATTCTTGTAACTCTTACCGCATCGCGAACAGTTGTGACGCCGATCGTGACCTGAACTAACCACCACCGCGTGATGATGATGACCAGCCAGTGCCCGGTTGTTATTGTTCCGGCCGGGATGTCTCGTCGGGCAATGCATGCGGGCTCGCCGCTGAGGCGCCAGTGGTGCTGGTACCTCGGAGTTGGAATTGTGCGAGCGGGAGGTGCGTCTGTGACTCGTCGACGAGGTGTTCGTGTTGCTGGTTTCACCGCTACCGGAACGCTGTTGCTGCTGCCAGCTGAGATTCGCAAAAAAACCTGTAACGAGGTAAGCAAAGGATCGTCACAAGACGCGGTAAATCGTGCGAGGAAGGAAATTTACTATGGACTGGCTTTACGAACGGATGTACAACGAGCACTGAGGAAGGATGACATGAAGACGTGGATGTTTCGATTGTGATACCTGGAACCGGAAGAGTCTCGAAACTGCTTTAATTGTTACAAATATTTTTCTCCTTACACGATACAAACATTAAGTATATTAGGGTGACTCTTGTTTCGTAATATTACATTTTATTTAAAATAAAATATTACATTTTCATATACGTATGGACGCAATCATCCTATCATTAATTCCAGATATTTTTATTTCACATTTTTATATTCCAATTTTTGATAGACTTGAGATAATAGCAAAAGATTTGATTTATCAAACTGTGATATATAAACTGAAATTAATATTAAAGATAAAAAATCGTTTCTTTCCAGTTCCAGAAAGTTATGTAAAAGCAGCAAATATTAAAAAAAATTTTTTTGTACCTCTCGAGCCATGCTAAAAACATTCAGTTCTCAAGCTAGCAACATCGAGCAAAACAAGGGCGCAGGAAGCGATTGGAATGAATAAGTCCCGGAAAATATTTAATCATTTAAATAGTCATAAATAGTATGTAAAACTTTTGGAAAAAAATCCATTATCAAGTTTCGGCAGTAAACGATTTAAAAAAGTTGCTTAATTCTAATTTTATTAAACTTTAAATGAATTTGCAACTTAACTATTATCTACATCCGAAATTTTCCTTATTAAATTGAACGTTTCTTAAAAAAAAACATTATACTTTTACACTTGAAAGAGGCTGTAAAGGGCTGTAGCTTTTTTCTTTAGAATAAAAGCTTCGATTAATTATACATCTTTCCTTTTTTAAAAACACAAAAGACGAGAAAAATGCTGCCATCCTCTGCTTTTTCTTCAATGTTACCTAAAACTTGAAATAAAAGTGTCAGTACAGAAGAAACTTGGTGATAATAATATGCGTTATATAAAGATTAATCAATTAATCAAAACAAAATAATTTATTTTATTTAATAATTTTATTTATACATGTCATTATATAAATTATTATTGAAGTAAAAATAATCTTCAGAAGCAATAATATTCTTCTTGGATTTTACTGCTTTGCTTGTAATGAATTATTCATTTATAAAGATGAATCCACTCGGATACCTGCGAAAAATAAATAATTAGTTAGTATGAGAAAAAATATGAAACTGTAAATCAACTAACGTAGGTTTATTTTTGTATATAGAAGAAATAAATTCACGAGATATGTGATTTTGTCTTTCTAGACTTTATTTTGCTCTTAATTGAATACAGTAAGATCACTACAAATTTATGAAATAAAAAAACTATAACAAATGGAAAAGAAACGAGCATTTTGGAATGTTTGTATAAGATGAATATATAAAATTAAGCATGCGAATGTATACAACAATATCGTAAACAAAAACACGTACAATTAGATTACAGCTTTTTTTTTTAGGTATGTTTACGTAATACAGTATAAATACAGATCTTTTTAGAATAATTTTTAAAAAATCGTAAAATTTTTTAACAAAAAACATGATTACGAAAGAAAATTTTCCATATTACGAGGTACGACTTAAAGTCATATGCTTGCTGGTTTACATATTTATATAATGAGTTTTATATATCATATGCACATATACATTTTGCGTATACATATATATTTATATATAAAATGTCTTGCTGCGTAAAGTAAAAATATCTAGAAAGATTATTTTTTTTATTTTTTTTTTGTTTAGCGTATCCGTTAATAATATTTACCTACATAGTCATTAATTATTATAGAAAATAGAGACGAAATTAAAATAGTAATAATCGTTCGTTGGCAAATACATGGCGAAAAGAATTATATGATTACAAAGAATTATAGAGCTTTCTTTTATTACTTTTGAGGCGCTGAGCGAAAATTAAAGCAATTTACATTTTTCGCTAAATTAAATCGCTTTGTACAGTCAAGTATTAGAAAAAAACAAAAAAAAAAAGATATCGGGTGATCTTGTACTAAAAAGTATCGCGCTTACGAACACTAATATTACATTTAGGACATATAACATAAAAATTGTACTATGGAGCGAACAAAGTGCGCAGAGCGGTTAACTTTATTCTCATAAAAAGAAATATAATGAAGAGTTATATAAACCCAAGTAGAAAATTCCTATGTATGTTTTTAATAATACAGCCAATTAACAGAGAGTATCTATGCACGTATTTCTATAACTTTATTAAACTGTTGAAATATTAAAAATATTTACTGAATTTTTCTACGAGGGTGTTAGAATGAAATGTATATAAATAAATTTATAAATGCTGTTATAAATAAATATTTTGGGCATATGATTTTTATGTCATCATAAAATAAAAATGACTTTTTCATGGAAAAATGGCTTAATAAATAATTCTAGTTGATAAACTGTAAAATTATAATCTCACATATTTCATCAACTTGAACAAGTAAAACTGAAAAAAATAAAGGCTGTATAAGTAAAATAAAGAAAATATAAACTTAGTGGGTACATTGGTAATATAGCGAGTCGTTGAAATTATTCTCTGTTAATTCTGCGGCGTAAATAAATAGTTACAAGAAAAAATATCACTGGTTTCGAGAATGTGTACAGGGAGTTGCAAAAGTACAGACAATGTGCATTGCAGTAACATCTAGAATAAGAAAATTAATTTTTTGTTATACCAATTATTGTGGCAAAATCTGCCTTATACATTTGATGCGCATCTTAAATAAAATTTGTGAAAACTTTAATATAACCGTCCTAGTCCTTTTAAACGAAAAAATTCTCCGAAGTAAGTCCAAATAAGAACAACAATTAAAGGACGATAACAAGTATTAATTTCTTTTATTTTTTGATTGCACACATGTCATATACCAAAAAGTCTTTAATTTTCATCAATCCTAAGCGCTACAAATGTATAAGACAATACTAAAAAGAGTTTTCTTTAGTTGATAATGCACATTTCTGTGTTTTTGCCATACTCGGCGAATGAAAAAGTAATAATACCGTAAAAAGTCTGTTTCACAGCTGGATATGCACCCAGCGCCTCTGGATCTCTCTAGCCTAAAATCTAAATCGTACATGAAGGCACTTAACACAAGGCTCTTTCGGTTCACAAACACGTACTCATTCGAACATTATAAATCTTCACCTTCTTTATGTGCTTTTTTTTTTAATTTTTCGTAGTAACTTTGCTTATCTCTCATGTGTATACAAGTCTTTCATTTTTTTCCAGTTCACTTGCTGTTCTCGTGCAGTACGCTTAACCACTATTTCGTTGATTTTTTCTTTTGTAATCTTTAGTATAGTTTTAAAAATTTTATAAATGCAAAGCTCTAATTTAGTATGTATACGGCTAGTGGCCCGGTTTTATACATCAATTTGAACCACATTGAATAAAGCTTTTGTCATTAGAATCGCACTTTGTCATTATAATAGTGATTTTGTTACTAGTAGTAACTAAAAGTAAATTTGACAAATCCCACTATTAATAAACTGAATACAGACAATTTTTAGACATTATTTATTTAAGTACCCCCAAATTAAAAAAAAACCAATTAAATATCAATGTAAATTCAAATATAAAATTTTATAAAAAAAATGTAAATAAAAAAAGAACACAAGTACGATTGGCAGTATAGTTTTACATAATAGAATAAAAAATACAATTTTAACATTTATCACTTTGTCACGAAACCACGCACTCACCATCTATAACGCTTTATAAGCACTTAATAACTAAAATATTTTTTGTCTCATAAATATTTATATTTGTCGCATAAAATAAAGCTAAAAAAGAAAGCATTGTCACCGGGCCACATACAATTTTTAAATTTATCAAATAGTCCATTATTCAATGCGTTTTTATTTATTTCAACGATGCCAATAACATAGCTAAAATAAAAAATTAATTATTAATAAATAATATTTAACACAATTCTATGGCTTAAATTGAATATTTTCAAATGTCTATCACTTGTTTTGTTATTATGATCACCTTAATATTTTGACAAAATAGGATTCATTCAATCAATTTTGCAAAAATTTGTTCACGCTTGTTTAAATTTTACAGCCAAAAGTTAAAATTAATTTAAAATTTTAAGTTAGAATTTTTAACACTTTCTAAAAGCTATACATTTAAGGCTCCAAACAATTGTTTTTGATTCTCAACAGAAAAAGATCTAACTTTTATTCTTAAAATAACACCAGTGATCTCCTGTTGTTCGCAATCATTGTGTGATTCAAAATTACTATTGTAAGGTATTTAATATTAAATATACGAACAAAAAAATAATGTCCAAAATATAACAAATATCTCATTAGAATGCTAAAATTAGATTTTAGCTATAAGCGGGCCTAAAGTGCAAAAAATAGTATACGCACGAAGGGGCAAAAGGAGGTAACTCTAGAGTAAGTGTTTTACACATGTATTCTTGATTAACCAACAATTTTGCACCTAGACGCCTAATATACTATTTTATTTCGACAAATTAAAATTTTTTTTTAATTTTTAAAAATTGTGAATTTTTGTTAGATTGTTTAAATTTCTAAATATCACGATGCACGACATATTAAATCGCTGTTAAAAAAACGCGCAGTGCATTCGAAAAGTGAGTCTTTTACAGACAACAAACTCCAAGAAAGGATATGAAATTTGTATTTTTTTTTTTTTTTTTTTTTATAAATATGACTTCATTTAAGCTCAAAGAAGTTTGCTCTGCAAATTATTTTTACCCAAAGATTTAACAAAAAATGGATAAATTTATAAATGAAGTAAAACAAGAGAGATAAGACATGTATACTATAACCCAACTCGCACCCTTCTCTTGCTGCCCCATCTAGTTATAATTTTTTAATTATTAATTTATATTTAAATTTTGTTACACACTTAAATTTTAACGTTCAGTTAGACTCTCCCATTACTATATGTATTTTTTTTCTTTTATTTAATTTAATTTATCCCCCTTGATACCCGATTATAAAAAATAAAAATAAAATGTTGTTATCAAATGATAATAACCTAATAAAAATACCGTACACATAAAATAATTAATAAACTTAATTTATAATGAATCATACCCGAACGAATTTGAGTGACTCATAATGCATAAAACAGTATTAAAGACCAATTGTAAAGTAAAAGAAAAGTAGTTATAAACTTTAATAAAATGTACGAATGTCGACTTCACTAATGGCTTCTTATTTTTAGATGATATATACTCATACTCTAAATGCGAATTTTATCGCTTCTCTACTTCACAGGATTATACAAATTTATTTCTACAAAAATGTGTAACGTGCAAATTTCTCGTTACTTTTCTGCATTAAATTATCTCTTATACTTTTTGTTGTATGCATAAAATGCTATATACGTATTTTTAAAATATTCAATTTGATATTCTAAAATGATTATGGCGTACTTGTTGAACATGATAATTTTTTTTTACATTCACTCACAATTTTTTAGTACCTTTTTAGCTTAAGGAAGTATCCGCATGATGTGTATACTAAATCTATGACTGTGAAGCACTTGTTTTTTACTCTCATTAAAATCTTTAATTCTTGCTGAACTATTTCAAATAGGTCACTTTAACTTTTAGATTAAATTGCTGAATATTCCGCATATAAGATTCAAAGGCACGTATTTGTTTACAGGAGGACGCAGTATTTTCTTAACTTTCTTAAATTTTTATTCATCAAATCTTGCCGTTTACCAACGCTAATAATTTTTTGGACTTAAATTTTTCTTGCTCTTTTTATTGATTTTAGTAAATTTTTTTTATATTTGCAAAAAGAGAGTCAAAGTGAGAGTACATCGGCTAATGTAAAAATAATTCATTAATGACCCCAAAGAAGAATCTCTGAACTCCGTTCTCGTCACGAAATAAACCGAAGTAAATCAAATGATCTTTATCGAATCAAGCTTATCAACCATAAAAAATATATTAATGTTATAAAAAGCACTAAAAATTTACGATGATCAATCCTAATGTTCACGCATTAACTTTAACACTCGATGATTTTTTCTTCATCTAAGACAAACAAATTTTTTAACTTACTACTTTAAAATTTTTATTTAAATGTTCAGCTCGAATCTCACATAAAGTTACGGTAAGTAACATAAAATGTATCATTTTTGTAATTTACTAATAAAATCTATTTTATTTGATAAATAAAATTTGTCATTTTTATCATCTTTTGTAATTATTTTTTACAAAAAATATTTGTTTTTAAAAATTCAAATTAGATGATGAAAAAATCACATTTAATCGTCACTCAATAGTTAAAATGTTTCTATTATCTCAAAAAGGGCACCCAAGGAAAATTCTTCATTCAACTATTACGCGGTTGTAGATAATATTGAAACGATTGGCACAGCTCTCAGCAGTAGCAATTACTTTGTCGATTCTGACTATTATTAAACTACTCGCTGTAATTGAGCAAACTTTCATTACGCAAATTACATTTATAAAAAAATTATCAAAAACTGGAAGAGCCAAGGCCGTAAAACATATAAGCGGACTCGAAGATGCCCTCATTTGCTTATTTTTGTTATTGTGTGAGGAATAAGATTGAGTGCTCTCTTTCTCTCTTTTTCATTCTTTTTTATCATCCTGTCTATTCATATTCTTTATCATGCCCGACCAGCTATAAAGAAGGCGCATTTGTAAAATTTTTTCTTAAACTCTTTTATAATGATATTAGAAAAAATTCTTTTCTCAAAACGCACAATAATCCTAATTGGCTTATCTAAGACCTTAAGCTTAAGTTTTTTTTCTAAAATCTAATAATCTCCGTACATCCGATGACGACCCTTGGCTTTGTCGACTTCAAAATACTCGATTCTTTGTTAAGATTACAAAAAAAAATTATCACTGTTTTTCCATTTGTTCTGTTGTTGGAGTTATACTTTCTTAATTTTTTCTATTTTGTTTCTTTTTATGTTGCATCGGCCGTCATCGAGCATTGAAGGCCTCGTGAGGCACTATATTTATCATTATCATCATAGAGCTATATTTATATTTATATATTTTTTATATATATATATATAATATATCAAGTCGATTCATCTGTTTTTATTTTCTTTAAAATGTACCTCTTTATACGACTATGCTATCGTCCTAAATTCGCTTATACCTATATAAATGACGAATTTATTACTTATAGATCATTTCTTATAAAGCCTTATCGTCATCTTATCATCTTTTCCACCTTTACTCCCTTTTATAACCAAAAATTTTTATTTTTCTTTCCTATCTTTGCGCGCATATATATATATCTCTAATAATTACTCACTTTATTTATATATCAAGTGCTTTAGTACAATAATTTTTGTTTCTTTCAAAAAGCCACTGGTCTCACCATCGTATTTTATCTTTAAATCTTAATTGAGCCGCTCAATTCCTTTCATTACCCACCCTAAAAGCTTCGCTTTCTGTCGTTTTAAATCTTAATATCTATATTATAATAGTTCTCGCTTTATTATTTATCATCGATTATTTTTTCCGATTTTTTGTTCGATTATTCGCGTGCAAATATTTTTATTTTTGAACCGTTCGGAACGATGAACATCTGGACTTAGTCTATTTCATTCGTGATTTGCTCAATTCCATAAAGTCTGTACATGATCTGAGTGTAGATTCTCCAACTTAATTAGGAAAAATAATTTTGATTGACTTGCAATAATGGTCTAATATTCAAACTTTTACTAAAGTTTTGTTCGAGATAAAAATTAATTCAACAAATAATAAAACAAAATTATTTTTCCATTCATTGGCAATAAATACGTTATGACAAGTGACTATCAGCATTACACGTAGCTTCTTAACTATATCTATATAAAATAATAAAGAAAAATTATGAAATCGAGAAAAACGATGAAATAGCCCTCAGCCCCTTACATTTCATCGAACCCAACGGAGAAAAAGCTATTTCAGCGAGACTTCGTGCCCATAGATACGAAAAGAAAACTTAAACATAAATCTAGTGCGACTTCACATTTGTTACGTCTTTATCAGTATAATATAGGCGATCACTTAACCGTTACGAGTATGTGTGTACCTTCCTTTGTGTTTATACGAGTAGTTTAGTTTAGTTTAGTTTCTTTTATTACATTACGGCTTGTCTCATAAATATTGTCTACGTGTACTTTACGGAGAGTCGTTGCAAACGGTCGTGGCGCGCGACTGGCGTGGCGTAGGAATATGGGACGGACTACGGCGGCTCGAGTTGGCGATTTTGTTTTATTAGTATACTCGTATTATCGCGTCATCTATTTGGCAAAAGTACGGATGGTACATAAACGTATGTACGGCGTCTCTGACTCGGCAGTGGGCTCTATCACACTAGGAAGCATGCGTGGATCAGATGAAAGTACGGCTGGTTGAATATTTATAAGAAAATACACCGTCCTATATATGGATAGATATTTCATAATCAATTAAATGGTAAATTTTGTGTGTAAATTTAATCTATGTAGTCGAGTATTCAAAAATTATAAGTAGAACGTTATGGTTATATTACATAGGAAATAAATCTAATGCGACCGTAAGTTCATCTGATGCAACGCTACACGTCTCACTGGTATAAGAAGGAGTTAGTTGATAGTAGGGAAATTTTACGCTTAAAAAATAAGTTTTGTTTCTGTCTCATCTATATCAGAATAAATCAGAAATAAGATCTTATTCTTTTGCGTACTAAGATTTGTTAGCTTTAAAATTATAGGAACAACAACAGGATTTGTATGCGAAGTAAAAATTGCGTAAGGATTAAAAATCGCCAACTCGACTGCATAGACACTTGATCCAATTTATTTTTGATCGATCCAGCTGATTGATTATGCGTAAATTATGGAAATGACAAAATGAATTCTGTAATACATTAAAAGAAAATCATAACTACATATTATACAGCACGTTAAAAACGCTTTCATCGTCGAAAGCGCGTCACTATTTTAAGTATAAATAATTGTGTAAATAAATGCATTGAATAGGAATCTTATAGTTGCACATTTGACAGTCTAAGAGTACACAATACTGTATACTTTGCGGTATATATTATTAAATATCATTAATATTATAATTACTATTATAATTATATTATCACTATATATGCATAGTGCTCTATAAAACTTTCTCAATATTTTAATGGACTTGTACGTGTTTGTTTGATGAATAGCTAAAGCCGCACTGTATCTTAAAATAATACTATTATTAAATTATATTTAAAAAATCTAATACTTTGTTTATTTTAAAAATATTGTTTATTTAAAATTTTTAATTTAATTGAGACATTGAGAATAAAACTGATCAACAATTCTATCCTGATCCCATTCACATTTAAAACTGTTTATCTAGTAATCTTTAAAAATAAAATTAGTATTTTACAAGTTTGCAGCGTTTGGCCATTCATCAAGTGCAGTATGGAATGACTAAAAATGGTGGATATGCTATGATGTAGCGAATGATTTTTTCACAGCAGCTGGATCGATATCCGAGTGAATGAGTCCTATACATGACTTATTTGAATACATCGAGTTGTATTTTCGTTTGAAGTCCCCAGTGTGAAGCCACCACGCGCACGACAGCGTTTGTTTTTTATTAAAATATGGAACCAGTGTGACCAGAATGGTTGCTATGGAAGAGTTTCTCCGGATTTCGTGATGACACCGGACGGTCGTGAATCTAACTCGGGGCGTTTCGACTTTTTCTTTATAGCAATTAACTGTTACTTTTTCTTTATAATTAAACCTAAATTCGTCGAAACAACGTGGGTTTAACGCGTCCCGCGCGGAGAAAAACGCTGACCGATGTGATTTGCAATCTAAGCATCGGTCTCGATATGAATCGGAAATAATTTTGCCTCTCTGTGGACCGCAATGACTATCACGCTTTTCTCTTTCTCTCTCGCTTTCTCTCTCTCTCTCACACACACACATACTACAAATAAAAATTAAAAAAAATAATAAAATATTGATCAAGTCGAAAATTTAGACGTTCCCTTAGAGGGAGCAATGGCTCGTAACGTTTGATTCATTCGATAGACGGCTAGTCGATAACCGTCTTTTATCACCAAAAGCTTTTTTGTCTCGAGTATGCATTTGCAGCATCTCTTCGTTCGTATCTACCGAAAAATTTGCTTATGTCACGCGTAAACCAGCGCGTTCTATCACAGTTGTGGCTTTCACTAGTCCTTCGTCCCCGTTAATTCCGTCAGAGTATCAGGAATAAACGATTGCACCAAGTCATTGACAGTCCACAGTTTCTTACACGCTTATTTTCTGAAAAGAATAATCACCAAATCTTTTGATTTTGTCCTTATACGAACCTTTCGAGCCGTCTATTTGATAGACGGTCGAATGGGCATCGAAACGACTTTCCGAAAATGTTTGCGCGTTTTTTCTCGCGTGTCACGGTGCGCGAGCCTCAAAACTTAAAAACTAATAGTACACTTCTGGTAATATTTCTTGGCTTTCGTTTTGTTATCCTCGAGTGCCGAGAGGACAACCTTAGCGGATTCGCCCCGAGCAAGAGATGTTGACGCGTTTTTCTCGTTTTAATATTACTGTTTCTCATCGGATTATCGCGTCTCGATGATCGCGAAAGTGTTTCTATATATATACATATACATTTATGTATATGTACGTATATATGTGATAAAATAAATCTTACTAATGTAGTTAAAACGTACGAAGAATAAAAAATACAAAAATCCAATAAGCTAAGCAGGACTACGTCCATTATACAACATCGGTATCCGTTCAACCCAACAGCGGACAAGTTTCATAAAAATGTCAGACTGCCTGAGCTCAATGTTGAGAATTCTTGAATCTTTCCTTTACATAGCTGGCTCAGCAAAATGAGAAAAGTCTGAAACTCTCAGATCAAGATTTGCTCTTTCTTACCGATTGTAACATCCATTAGTGATAAATCTACTGTGAGTTTGGAATGTTTAAAAATTTAGTATTGATTATATCCATTCATTAGCCAAATTTTAAGATGAAAACCTTCAGTATGTGAACGAAAGATATTTAGTACACACAATTCACTGATCAACTTTAATACCCAAGGATTTCATCACTACTGAATCCGACGGCTTGCGCCCTTTTTGCTGACAATCTCGTAAGAAACAACAAACCCGTAAAAAAGTAACAGTCCTAATCCCCTACAGCTTCCCCTCATCTCATTCATTCATCTCATGCATCCCACTTGCATCCTACATGCAGATACGAAGAAAACCTCTTCTCCTAGACCAGCTCCTGTTTGAAAATCTTCTCTTTGTGCATGCGCTCCATGTGGCGAGCAATGTGCATCTTCTGCTTGGCCCGGTAGACGCAATGGGGACACTGGAACTGCGGCTCCTTGCCGCACTCCCACTTCTGATGATTGCGAAGACTGCTCTTTAGCTTGTAGACCCGGCCACAGGCCGGACAGTTGAAGCCCTCGGGATTGGCGCCACCACCGCCAGCGCCAGCAGAGCCAGGAGATCCGCTGAGACCCTTGCCAAGACTGCCACCGGATCTCCACATGATCGAGGGTACCGTCCATCTCTGCCAAGCCGCGGCCCACTTAAGCCCGGTGATGCTGAGATCCTCGGCTGGAACAACAGGGTTTCCAGACTTTATTTATCAACAGTTTTTTACAATACATCATAACGAAATGTGTGCGTGTGAATTTGTGTATGTCTTTGCTTTTGTCGGCTCTACGAGAAGATCGCTTCTCTCGAGCTTTATTAACTAAAAGGGTCGTGTTTTTGTTGCTGATCTGGTGCGATGCTTACTTTCAAGGCGATTACATGTTCGCTAGAATTCTTTCAGCCGGAATTAAAGGTGAACACTTGATAAACAGATTTATATAGTTTTTTAAAAAACCGTAGAATCTTTTATCTAGCGTTCTTTAATTTTTTTTTATCCCTTTAATTGACAGCTGATACAAAACTGGCGCAAGAAATTATTTAGAAAAATTTTCATTTTTAGATTAATGCGATTGTGATTTTGTGCACATAACGTTCCTTACATTTGAGGTCCCAAGCAGCTAGCTAGATGAGGATCCTTTTTACGTATAAAAAGTAGCGATATTGGCGTTTCGAAAAGGAAATGTCTATGTAAATAAAATCAACTTCACTGAAAAATAAATATTGACAAACATTGGTTCAAACATTGGTTAATCAATTCCTTTTCGAAATGCAAGCGATGAAAGTGTTTCTATATGTACAAAACTGACTAGTTAGTGCGCATGCCTAGAATTCTCCAATATCTGGATTTGGTAATTGTTGTTTACAGAGTCATATAAGGGTTAAGAAGGTACAATTACAAAGAACTAAAAAGAAACAATTGATATTGGAGAATTTTGTGCAAGAGAAATAGCTAAATTAAAGATAAGATGCATATAGCGATGGTAGCACTAGAGAATTTTGAAAAATAGATACAGATGTACTTTAAATTTTTATAAAGTATTCTAGAGTCGTAAAAGAATAGAAATTTAGAAAGAGTTTGATTAGCGATAAGTTCTTATAACACGATGGTGCTTAAATATTTGTATAATATACTTAAAATATCTTTTTATGAATTTATTAATACTATCTATCAGTGTAATATAAATTATTCAATATGTAGAATTATCATGTAGAAATAATTGTATAAGTGTTTAATTATATACACATTGAAGTACATAAAAATCGATGTATCTTGTCGGCATCACAATGTTCCTACAGAAATAAAAATGCTTTTTCATCATACTCGTCGTTTCATAAGGCACTTACATAAACGGTCTTAAAATCAAAGTATTATTTATAAATAATCTATAAAATATTTAAATAGGATAAGGCAAATACAACGCACAAACATTATAAAAAATTTCAAAATTTTTATCTCTTAATATAAAATCAGAACACGAATTTATCCAGTCCACAGAAACTTACACATTCGATTGCGTAAAAAGTATAAATGACAAACGCAAAACTCGCATCAGAGCGAGCTCACTTGGCTTATCCATCTTCCAACCTCATTCTCAAGCTTTATCCCAGAGAAATTCGATAAATATAAAAGAAGAATTAAAAAAACTGCTAAATTATCACAAGGATCATTAAAAAACAGAGAACGGCCGACGAACAGCGCCTCAGTCGAACTCGGAACGCGGCATATAATTCATAAGGTAGTCCTCCATGTGCTCGAACTTGTCGTTGTGCTGGCGCTTGATATGCCTGATCCAGTGGGCCTTGCGCTTGCAGCGCTGGGGACAGAATAGACACTGGAACTGGGGCTCCTTGCCGCACTCCCAGTTGACGTGGCGTTGAAGCGAGTCCTTACGGGCGTAAGACCGGCCGCAGCGCACGCAGTCGAAGTAGCCGGAGGCCCGTCTGCCTCCGGGCCGCGGCGTCTTCGGCTCCGGCTCGAAGACAACCACGTCTGAAAGAGAAACGCCGGTTTAGTGGGGCCGCACGGCGAGCAGCGCGCTCTTTTGTTTTTGAATCGGGAGGTTGGACATGAAAATCTCGCGCGGTTATACTGGCAAAGTTTTGGTTTTTATCTTGGATATATAGGATTGATCTGGGTACCGGTTACTTTGATGATTTTGGGTTGAATCGGTTGAGTTGTTGCTGATAGGTGGCGAAGGGGAAAACCTATTCAAGATCGGGATAGTAGGGATAAAATAAAGAAGAAGAATAAAATATTTATTTTATTGATTGATATAGTTACTGCGTATTGACGTGAAAAACATGTAACAACGAAACAAATTTTCATACAACTTCCCAATTCATTTTATTTTTATTTTTATTAACCATCACCCATAAACGAAACTTGTGTAATTCAAACAGAAAGAAACATGTTAATGCATTCCATATCAAATCTAATTAATTTAACTAGTGATATTCTTTAAAAGAAAAATAATCAACAAAATAACAGTGCTGTTAATTTAAGATAAAAAACATAGCTTGTTTTGTTGATCGGCTTTCAGTAGATGAAAATAAAACTTACTTTTCTTCTTTAAAGACTTTTATTTTTTTCTTCTGGTAATCTCGAACGCTATCATTCTTAATCTCAGTTCATAAATTAGCTACATTAAATTTTTTCTTATCAGTTATACAATTAGGTTAATACACCAAAACAATAGACACAATTTGAAATTACGTTTTATGTTTTACGTTTTACGTTTTATAACTTACATATACTTGTAAATTTCCATATCACCAAAATCCATTTCTTAGTAACTTTTTGAACTTCCTTCAATTTCTTCAACTTAAAATGCTTGATGATCCGATTATTGTGACCTAGGATCAAATCGCATTAGACACCTAAAACAAAATAAGTTTATGTAATACTGTTCCAAAATAATAAAAATAATCAAACAGAGCTATATAACAATCTTCATAAACCATCATATGTAAGAAATCGAAAATTATAATATTCATATGATCATTCCACCTTTTATTGTAAATCGACTATCTCAAATACATAATACTATTCATTTCAAATAATTAAACATCAAATTTTAATTAAATGCAGCAGCTTTGCCTCTACCTCTTCCTCTGCCTCTTCCGCGACCTCTCCTGAAAGAAAAAAAATCAAAAGTCATTAGAAAGTCAAAAATCGATACATCCTAATAGCACTAAATCCACAATTTACCTTTTCTGTCCGGTGTGTCGCATAAAATGTTGAGAAAGTAGGTACTTCCTTCGCGTCTTATAGTTGCACAGTGGGCAAACGAAGCTTGGCTCGATTCCACACTCGTACTTCTGATGGAATTTGAGAGCCGCCAGAGAGCTGTAACGCCTCTTGCACTCCAAACAACAGAAGTCAATTTGAATTGATACATTGTTTATGTCTTCGATCTCGTACTGCTGAGTCTCTGCGAATAGAAAAAGAATCGTACGTATTAGTGGTGAGTTTACTTTTTAAAAATATTCATTCTTCGTGAACTTTTATTCGCGTTGGAATTAATCTAAAAGTTGGAGTTAATACTTTCTATTTAATTTGCCAAATAGAAATGTTACTTATAGAAAGTAATAACTACTTTTTAGGAATTTTATTTTAATAAAAAATGCTATTTTAAGAATTATTTCGAAAAAATATTAATATTTTATTTGTCTATGTTTATTAACACATGTATTTACGCTTATTTTCTACGAAAATTATTACATTATTGAATTAATTACATTTGGAATTATTTTTATTATCATACATATATTTAAATTTTTAATAATATTTATAAATACTGTTAAAAACGCTAAAACGCAGATCCGTTGTATTAAATAAATTTAGCATATTTGCACAGTCTTGTAAAAATATTATTTTACAACGTATACCATTTAATTACCTTTTCTGTTAATCATCCACTATTAATGTTTTTGATTAGTAATTTGTAGACTGCATAATTGTTTTGTAGAATATGGATGATAATAATGGTAGGAACTATTATTCATTGTGCAAATTTCCTTATAACATGTAATCAAACTACTTAAAAGTCTGTTTGTTTAGCTTACTTTAAAAAGCATTTAATAAGTATAAAAGTTCTATTGTATACTAATTCCACAGTTATTTGAAATACTAGAAACTAGTAAGATAATAACAATGTAAATTTTAACTGAATTCAGTTATATAAAAAATTTATTAAATGGTAAGGAAGTTTTCATTACTAAAACTATAAAATAATCACAATTAACTTCAATAATTCTTTGAAGTCATAGATACACTTTAAAATCTCAGTACATTTATAACTTAGAGTGTATCTACTCAACTTACTTTATTAACTATTCAAATTTAATCAATGTTTTCATTTTTAAAATTACGTATAATAACAAATGTTTCAGATAATTTTAGTACTTTTATAAAATATTCATGTCCAAGAATTGTCTTATCAAATAATTCAACCTTTGATTGAACCACTAGTGTAATGTAACTAGCAGTCGTACTAAAAAATATGACTGTTCTTTAATACAAAAAGTCAAATATTTTAAAACCTTTACAAGGAAGACGACATTTAGTATCTTGAAAATCTGATAAAAATAAATATTTAATAATGATTTTCAAAATAATAAAAAATACTGAATTACTTAATATAGACTGAAAAATCAATTATTTTATCGTAAAATTATTTTTCACACTATGAATCTACACTATAATAAAAGAGTAAAAAGCTACAGAATACAAATTTAATTATCAAAAATAGCTTGGAAATTTTCCACTTGACATTTCAGTTCACATTTTTTAAGTAAATTGGTAATCATTATATATAATTAAAACTTATTAAGATAGAGGGCAAGGAAGTAAAACAGCCTACAAAGCACGCAAAGTTATAATCAATGGAAATTCAAAAGCACACTATCGACTGTAATTAAAATTTTCACGAAAACAATAAATAAGCAATGGTTACGTACCACAAAACCTACATGTTCATTTATAATTTGCTCTAAAACAATAACGTTTAGTATAAAATAAAATAAAAGTAAACCAATAAAGTACTATCAATCCCCTTTTCGAAGAAAACAAAAAAAGGAAAAAGAAAAAGAGAAAATACATGTAATCGGTCCAAACGAATTGACAGTCCAACCAACGTTAATAGCTTAATTATTAACTATCGCTCGCCGCGTCTCTTGCTAAGGACAATCCTCCAGCAACCATAAAAAAAATCAACCTATCCTCAAAACTATTTCACTTGAGCGGATCGCTCTCGGGCTCTAGTACAGAAGCTGGCTCTGGCCTCTGTGGCAGCTGAACGTTGTGGTACCTCTTGCAGTGATCAACCAGCTTGTCGCGCCTGTAGAACTTTTTCTGGCACATGGAGCAGGGGAATTTCGGCTGCTCGATGTGCAGCATCATGTGGGCGCTAAGATTGTGCTTGTACTTGAACCAGCCCTGGCAGATTTTGCACTGGTACTTGGGCGCTTTGCCGCACTCGACCCTTAGATGCCGGCTCAAGCAGTACGCTCTCATGTAGGAGCGGCCGCAGTTGGGGCATTTGTAGCTCATCGAGTCGCTTGGGGCAGTTTGGCGGCCGGAGCCTGGAGACTTTTTGGATTGAGCGGTTTGTGACAGTTGCTGCTGCTGCGCGGAAGGTGACTGGCTCCAGAAAGGCGATGGCTTCCAGTTCCAATCTGAAAGAATAAAGGCGAATGGATGAGTTTGAGTACTGGAGAACGGTCCAAGTAGAAATTGATCTGCATTGTAAGAGCGATTCGGCTGTGTGGCGGTTTTATTGGGACTCGCTTATTAGTTAAAAAAGCATGCAAAACAGCCCAAAAATCTTTTGGTTCGAACCTCAATGTTGAAAAATAGTTTTGCTCAATTTCTACTCGGAAATATATTTTTCTTTGCCAATGTGATCAGCTTTCTTGTATTGGCATTTAAATCTATTGTGTGTTTAGAAAATTTTGAAAAACAATAGTGATTAGAATTTAGTTTTTTACGCTTGTTATTCAATTTAAAATATAACGACCTAAGAATATAATATAATGTTAATTGCGCTATTCTATGAACCATCTAAAAGTTATAATCTATTAAAATCAATGACATTGAAAAAGCCTACGTACTACAATTAATTTAAATTTCTCTAATAGTTGTTAAAAATTTTGCAAGACTCGATTAATAGAAAAGTGTAAATGTTATAATTTATAAAATAAAAAAATTTTAATTTTACATAAATTAAATATATTTTTATCTTTACTCAGTTGACCAAATAATAAAATAATTATGAGAGCTAATCAAACTAAAATTTCTACTCTCTAAAGTCTTAGTAATAAAATTAACCGTATTCTATTTTTTTAGCATAACTATATGTACCCATGCAATAAAAATAAATATGGTATTTTATTTTGATCACATCTAAAATAAATAATATTAATAATAATGTTTTTTAAATATTTAACGTTAAACTTTAAATTATGAAATTAGTCAATACCTGTAAACAAAATTTTTTAGAATACTTACTTCATACATGATTAAAAGTAATAATTTTGTATAGATTAGATAATAAATAAAATAAGTATGTAATAATATATGAAAAAGATTTTAATAAAGAAAAAATTGTTACGTATAACGTAATACTTTATTTGATTTGAAAAATAAATCACATGTACCTATGTTAAACTTATTTTATATAAATAACTCTTCATATAAACTCAAAAAAAAAAATAGTATTTTCATTACAAGCTTGATATTAAATTACAATAACTGAAAAACTTGATTTTATTTATAACAAAAATAATTATTTTGCAAGTTAAATTTTAAAAATAATCTTCTTAATTATTTTTAGTTAACTTTTTTCATTTAAAACAAATCAAAATCAAACAAACTTTTAGTTGTACTATGTATATACATCACTTTTACATAGAGGTACTAACTTTACGAAAAAATAGTTATGTAGATATAATATATGTATACAGCTTCAGACAATTTTCAGTATATTTACATTATTTTTTTCTTTTAATATTCATCGACTGTTGGCAGTTAATTTTAAATAATTCATTGGAAGTTAAAACTGTAAGCACGTTCAATTTTTTATGTTTGAAGGAAGACCGTTATTTCGCAAAATATAATTAACAAATTATCCTTTTCTATATAAAATAGTAGAATTTTAAAGTCGATGCCTTATAATAAAATAATATTAATATTATGTACATACTTTTAAGATTCTCATTAATTAATATTCATTCAGATACCACACAGCTAAACCGTGTATAATACCTTGAGTGTTTTTCACAATTTCAAAATCTCGCCATGATAAAAATTCACAAGTATAATATTTTCGAATCCAATTTTTCATTCGTATACACACTTAATCTTAGTATCATAACGACGGCGCCTTTTATCAAACGAGAAAGAAAAAAAAAACATAATTATCAAATCAACCATTTCGAACTTGACTAAATTCGCCTGGTTATCTCGCTGCAAAACCTCCTGGACGTCGATTTTCTAACTGCAAAATCGTAATTGCGCTGCTGCACTGCCAATCGAAATTTAGCTTGCTCTCTCCTTTTTCTCCTGTCAGGTGAAATTCTGCTGGCGCCACACGTCGTCGGAATACCGCGGATCAGCATTCGGCTGTTCAACCAGATGAACCTTCAGGTGTCTTTGCAAGCTGTGCTTGTGCTTGAAGCGCGAGCTGCAGAGGACGCAGCCAAAGGTTGCCTCTTTCCCACATTCCAGTTTTTTGTGGCGCTGGAGGGTTATGAGGCGTCGGTAGGTCCGGTTACACGTGTCGCAGGGATAGAAGCGCAGTGATTCGCTCATCAAGATCGATGGGTAGTGGTTACCTGAAAGAAAAGAAGATGATTTGATCAGTTAAAGGTTTTAGATAATTTTTTGGTTTTAGTATTTCGTTAGGTAGCGCGTCGGCTATCTTGGACAAGACGAAGATTTACTTTGGGCTAGACGAAGATTTTTTTGATATGGAAGCTGCGATGACACGATGAAGGCAGGTTGTAAAGGATCGAGGATGACAGCGTTTATTTATTGGAGAAATTTCAGTTATATTAATTGATGATTGAGTGGTAAGGCCAAAAATATTTGATTTAACACTTAATTATGAAATAAATTGGATGGTTTTTTTTGGACAATTTAGGTGTAAGAGTTCGACTTTTGAGTTTTTCTTCTGTAATGGATAGGCAAAAATATAAATAATGAATTATTATTTAAGTCAGATTTAATGAGAGAAAATTGTGCATAAAATGAATTGCAAAACAGTTTCCTAATTTTTGTACAAACATGAAGTTTAAATCGTTGAGAAAAAATAAAGCTAATCTTACCTTCGACTAAGATTTTCATTTACCTTGCTCTTTTCTTTATTTTCTACCTAAAGATTAAGTAGATCTAGTTAAAACATATAAGTATTACAAAACAAGAAGTTTTAGCTACTACAACATTAATTTTAATTGGTTACAAACAATTTAATTTTTATAAAAACACTATTTAGACAAAGATTAACAAAGAAGAGAAAATGTTAAAACATATAATGTATGTTTACTCAATTAAAAACCCTTTGTTTCATGCCAATTTTATAACTATTTAATTGTTTTATGTATTAAGTATCAATTATCTTAAATATAAAATTAGTTGTGAATATTTTGAATTTATACTAGTATATTAATACTTATAATATTTAATTTAACATGTACTAATAATTAATTATCTTGAAAGCGAATAAAGAGAAAACAATAATGAATTAACATGGAATATAGGATGAAATTAAAATGGTATAAATAAAAAACGAAAACATTCTTAAAAACCCGCAACGTATTTTATTTATTAAAAATATTATTAAAAAAGTAATTACAATTTTAATAGTACCTAAATACAACGCTGCATAACATTTCCAAAAGAGATTAAATACTGTGGGAATAAAAATATCCATCATGCTTGCTTAAAATCATATCTCTTATAATATCTTAACAAACCAAAAACTTGAATTTTACATAGAATAAGCTATAAAGCTAACTATTCAATCCTTTTACAAATATTTTTTTAATTTCTGTTATTTTTTTACTGTTAAAGAAAGTAATAAAAATCCGACTAAAATTAAAATAAAGAATATGTACTAAAATACATAAAAATCATTAAATTATATGTAATTTGTTTGGAATTCATGAAACGCACGTATACTGAAATATAAAGTGATAATTACGGTAACAGTTCTTCAATAATTTAAAATTAGATATAAAAAATGCATATAATAGGTACAAATAATTTAAGTCGGTAAAGAGTATCCTTAGGTCATTTCCTTAGGTGTAAATACTGATATTAAAAAATACTGAGGACAGTTTGTCACTCTGCAATAAATATTCTCGTTGTTGTATGATCTTACATATATAATGTGTACATCTAATACTATGGAAGTATCATTTTGGTGTCTTTTTTCATTTTTTTTTTTACTTGTAAGTCGTAGTTTTTCAAATTATTTATACACTCGCAAAACTACCTTTTATATCAGTAGTATGTAAACAATTTTTATAAATAAATAAAACTTAATTTACTCTAAACATTATATTATATGAATGTAAATTATTACAAATTTACATGCACATTGAAATAACATAAATTATATTAAATTACTATGGAATGAATCTTATCTTTTTAAGTAAGTATCTCTTTAGTGCCCAGCATTAGGAAATGTTTTCAGACTAAGAAAAATAGTTTATTACTAAAAGTTAGTGAAAAAGATATTAAATATGTTACAATCGAGGAATTTGTTTAAAATTTTAAAAATTTTAGTAAATTTTTTAAAAGGGAATTATGTAACATAATAAATACTTACTTATATCCTTTGGACTTACTAAGTAAGTTAAATATCTAAAATTATCTTATTATAATAAAAAATTAATATATTAATTTGTGCTTAAATATATAATGATAGTATTTTCTTTTTATAAGTTTGATATATTTTCCCAAAAAAGAAAATATTTTTTTAATCAACTACCTAACAAATGTCTAAGTATTTATGAGAAAACCTTTTTTCTCTAAACTTCAGACGTTTTGTCATGATCTCTTTGTTTAATAATATACTATATAAATACTGGAATGTACATTACATTGGAATCTATTTAAATTCTGCTGAGCGTCAGTGAATATTGTAATAATGTTTTACATAGAACCAATTACAATTTTAAACTGGACTTTAAGTTAAAATTTTGTATATATTCAACATTAAAAAAATTTATCATTATACTTCAATTTAAGTATTTAGCTGTAATCAACACTTATAAATTTTTGTCATGAACTTTTTTAAACATAAATACCTTAAATTTCTAAAAATATATTATTTTATAAAAAAATTACCAAATTTAATTTTGGGAAAAATATTATTTTTCCTTATTTAAAAAGTGTACCTGAACCCGTAAACAAAAAATATTTATAAATGTTTAAAAATTATGTTAACTATTCTAGACTTACAAAAATATAATTAAATAATTGTCCTCCCGTAGATACCATATCAAAATATCGCATAGAAAAAACGTTTATTGCTTATTAGTAATTAGATTACATTATCAACAAAATTCTCGCTTTTAACTCTGCAATATTGTAAGTATTTCTGGAATGTTTACTTGACGTCACTAAAGTAATGTCTTTTAAATTCATATAAAAATATTTTACTAGAAAGTTACTAAACTATCTTTGCAAAAGTTGTGTTGATTGTATAATTAACAATCATTATCAATCCACCCTGTCTGATTCTAAAATCTAGGATATAAATACTATAAAAATATATTCCCTTGTCTTATAAAATATCCTATTTCTATCTTTCTAAGTGTATTTTTCTATAAAAATATTTTATATAAATATTTTCATAACGTGAAAATTGTTCATTGAAAAAATTTCGTTCTTTCTAGTAAATTGTAGTATTCAATTGCTCAAAAGCTTTGTGTTACAAAAAACAAAAAATTGAGTTTATATAAAATGGTAATTTTGTTAATATGCTGCTTTGAATTAACTTTGTACACCATGTAGAAATCAGACATAACAGCCGTTAATACTTATAAACAGTAAAAAAATGTTCAAACTCAATTTTTTGTCTTTATCAATAAAATCTCAACACGGTTTAAGTACTAATATATTCGGTTCCATATATACTATGTATACTTGTAGAACTCATAGTCTAAACTTGTTTGATAAAAAACTGGTAAATATTTAAGTAAATTCATCTAGTCATGAGTTTATGGTTTGTAATTAAGTTCCTTAATGAATTTTTTAGATTCTACCAAGATCTTGATTACAGTGAAATGCAAAGGTACTTTCAGCGTTGAATAAAACAAATTATATAAAAAGTATGTTTTTAAGTAGCTAATTAATTAATAGTACATTTCGATACAAGTGCGAGAAAGTGATTTCAATCCCGCGGGGACTTTTCCGCCCGAGCAAAGCGACGGGGCAAAGGCCACACGAGGTTGTAATCACGTATTGGGTCGTATTATTTTACATGACGTGGACAAAGTGAGATTTAACATACCTTTTTTTGTTTTTGCGTGCGCAAACCTTAATTTTACGCACGCCTGAACAAAAAAGCGTATGTTACATCTGGCTTTGTGCACGTCGTATAAAAAATACAGTTTAATACTAGTGCGAGAAAGTGATTTTAGCCTCGCAGAGGCGTATGTGTGTGAAACGTACTATTTCCGCACTAGTATCGTAATGTACTATTAACATCATTCATAATCATCTTCTCATTCAAAATTGTATTTCAGCAGATAGTACTGCCTTTGCCTTTGAACCACCGTTTCAAAGGTATAGCACCATACTTCATTTTCCACGATCTGAATTTTTTTCTCAGCGTGATAAAAGACGTTTTGGACAATGCAGCCAAACAAAAAAAAAAATAATAACTCCCGAATCAAACGAAGGTAACGTCCAACGCAAAAGCTCACGCGATAAAATAATTAAAAAAAAAAAGTAAAATAAATAATACAAAGTTAATAATCGAGAAAGCCTAAGCGCTATCATCAAATCCCCCTAATAATTTCTGATGATGCCGCTTATAGTGCACCGTCAGATTGCCCCTCTGCCTAGCCTTATAGGGACACTCGGGGCACTGAAAGGCGGGCGGCTTCCCGCCGCACTCCACCATCTCGTGTCGCCTCATGGTGCTTTTCCACCTGTAACCCTTGCCGCAGAATCTGCACCTAAACTTGCGCTGCTGCTCGTGGGGCACGCCGCCCATGTAGACGACGCTGAGGTCGGAGCGCGGCTGGGGCAGCACCTCGAACGAGTCCGGGAAGACCACCTCCCTCGTCGACCTGTCACCGTCGTTGTTGTTGTTGCCTCCGCCGCTGCTGTTGCTGCCCGTGTCTAAACTGCGGCGCTCGCGCGAGCTGTAGCGTTGCTCGCTGGTGCTGCGCGTTGTTGGACGACTGCGTCCCTGCTTGCTGCTGCTGCCTGCCTGCTGCTTGAAGTCGGAGCGGAGGAGTGACAGCAGAGCGCCCATGCCTGCAACAGAGCCGCGCACGAGCAAAGGCGGACAGAGACGTGAGATTCTGACTTTGGAAGTGGGCTCTCTCTTCGGATGTACTGAAGATCGAAGCTTGAGCTCGGTAAGAGTGAAAAAGACAACTGGATTCTGCTGTGTTTGTTTAACTAATTTTGTTTGCGTTAAACTTTTGTCGTTATTGTAGCAAACTATTTTCACTCTTAATGAGTTAAAACTTACTTCATTTAGTTGTAGAGAGAGGAGTTGCCTTTTTATAAATGTCATGGCTTTTATTTTTTTTTTTTTACTGAGAAAAATTTTGATTGTTCGTTATGGGTTCTTTTGAAGTCTATATATGTCAGTGAGTTTATGTCCTTTTGTAGTCTTTCTTTTTCGTTTTTGTGAATTGAAGAAGATTTAAAATGCGTGAAATAAGAATGCCTCTTGCCTGTTATTTGCCAGTCGTTATTGTGTAAGATTAAACCCATAACCAACCCAACACAAACGTTGCGGCCAATAGCTTTGAAGGAGTGCCCAGAACCAAATATTGGTTTAAAAAGAGTAGAATATAGCCACTAAAGACAAAAAGAGATATATGACCATTCATGTAAGACATTGATTTTATAATAATAAAAGAAGAAGTTTGGCAAAATAAATAAATTTAAAATTTCAGAATAATATATATACATTCAACTTTAATTATAAATCTATCCATTTATTTAAGATGATACCGAACTCTTTTTATGAACTATTGTATAAGAAAATTCTTTCTTCAGAATATAATGTTACTATTTAAAAAAAAACTTTTAAATTATATTGAAAATTATTTTTCCATTTTCTCGATGGAAAAAAAATTTCAAACTATTTTAATATGAAAATATCGAAAAGTGGTCTCTTTTTGCCTTTACAACTTAGTGATACCAAAATTTCCAACCTCCGAAGTAAGATAGTTCTTTATCAGGAGTAAGTGCTGCAGAAAAAAGAAATATATAAACTCATGAACCAGTAGAAACTTATTACCTACATAAGATTTAAAGAGCAATTCATAATATAGAAAAATACATTATTCACGACTTATCTGAAACAGCCAATTCTTAGACTCCAAATATTGCATATTTTTCTCGTAATATGCAATATTTGTTAATGATTAATTTTTAAATAATTCATCTTTTTTTTTTAATTAGTTTGTTTTATATTAATAAGTCGGGAATAAATTACTGTATGCAATATAAGAAAAAAGTTTAATTTTTTTCTTTTTGCATAATGTACTATTTCTGTACACAAGCATTGCTTTAATAATGTATAAATAAAAGTAATATATACAACTGTACAAAGAATACCAAAATAATATAACCAATATAATACAGTAGATAATCGTATCTAAAAGAAATCTTATTTAGAATCATGAAAAATAATCATGCATTTTTTTTAAATGAATATATTCAAACTTAGAATATAATCAAAGATATATTTATATAAAAAATGTAATTGATGTTAAGATATAGTATATATAGTATTACATGTAATATTTAATATAAAATATTTTAATTGAAAAATAATTTATTTTTTATTTGCAAAGAATTTGTGTTGACTAATCCAGTGTAAAACCTGAAAAAAAAAGAAAATTTCTCGTTAATAAAAATTGTTTTAATATGTTTTAAAACGGTATACTTACTTTTTTGTTTATTTCATTTAGGTGAATATTTGTTTAGCAATTAAAATTAAATGTAATAAAGTTTCAAAGATAAAATAAAGAAAATATTAATATAAATATAAAAATATACTTTATTTTTAAAAGGAATAATAACTAAGGTAGGCATTATTTGTTATTTACAAAAATTCATTAATATTTAATAAATCTATATACATGGTAACATTTACCAAATCATTTTCTTAAATCAAATTATAAAACTAGTAATTTAGAACACAATTGGTCCTAGAATTTAAAACTATAAAGTATCAAGCCTTTATATAAGAATATGCGTAATTTACAGGTATAAACTTCAGAAGATTTATTTTAAGAATCCTTAAATTGATAACATTAAGTACAGTTTAGGAACACTGATAACCAAATGTTTACTTTAAAAAATTAGTCTCTAGAGAACGTTAGTTTTGTGCTTGCCGACGACGTGTACTCTTAAGTTGTCCTTACGTTTGGCTCTATAATGACAATATGGACATCTAAACTGTGGCATCTTGCCACACTCGAGACGTAAGTGACGAAGCAATGAAGACTTCACGTTGTACGTTTTGAAGCACATTTCACACGTAAAAGGATCCATGCGATAGCCTAAAAGTTAAAAAAATCAATTAGTTAAATAAATTTATAAAACAATAGTGTAGATTGAACTTAATTAAGGATGAAACGAATGAACTCACTCACAACGCACAAAATGAAGCTTTCTAAATACATAAGATATTAATTTATTTATTGGTGAAAGTTGAGTTTTTTAAAATATAATTTAAATAAAGATAAAGTTGACATAAAATATTTTATTATTGCATAAACACATGCTTGTAATATTTAAAATATTTTAATATGTACATGTACGTCGATTACCATAGAACGTCGAAAATAAAAAAAATCTCATAGTGCAAAAATATTCTTTTAAACAATAAAGTTAGAAAAGAGAAATTTTTCTGTAAATTTATTACAACTTTTTAACATATTTTAATAGTAGACATTATTTTTATATTAATTTTTAAACAATCTATGCTTCAATAGAAACAAAAACATTGAATACTTAAATAGTTTATATTACATATACTGTATTTTCTTATTTTCGAATTGAATACTCAAAAATAGTTTTTATATTATAAATAAAGTAATTTTAATACGATTGTTCATGTAAATACAACAATTTATATAGAAACATAATATTTCTATTTCCTACTTAAATGTATATAAATTTATAAATAATACAAAACAAAAATTAATTAAAAAAACACTCCGCTAAATCACACATACCAATTATCACGAGGACATTTGAAAGGAAATTCGTATCAAAAATACACTTTCCAATAACTGTCGAAAAAGTAAAACCAACTACAGCGCTAAATCAATGTAACACTTATACAACGACTGATAAAGATTTCAACATCTTCAAACAAATTGAAACGGCATTGCGCCGCATCGCCGGCAGAAAGCTCGTATTTTACAGTCCAAAAAGCATTCTGTGCCTGATCTTAATCGCAATTTCCGTATCGTTGGAATTCAAAAGTACCGGCCAGCACTCAGGCGAGTCCCTTATGTGCCTGATCAACGACTTTCTCCATTTGTACGACTTCGAACAGGCTAAGCAGACGCTTCGCGCTGCACTGTTCGCGTAACCTGAAAAATAAAAGATCGATAGCATGTGAGTTTTAGGTATATAAATATTTATATTTTTTTTTTTTTTAACAATTGCTTGATTATTAACTTAAACGATAGTCAATGGCAGCGAGCTATCTACTCAAGATTCTTTATACATGTGACGATTAATAAATTTGTACGAGGGTAATGAGTTTTTTTTAACTATTTTATTCAGTTTCATGCTATACCACCACTCTTTATGTAAGTATTGTTAAGAAATGTTTACAATAGAAATAATTATTAATATAATTAAGTAACATGTTCAAATGAAAAAATAATGTAAACAGCTATGAATATCTACATTAATGTTGAGCATCTGGATCTTGCTCTTGTGGAAGATCTTATGTTCGCTTTTTCAAGGGTTTCACTTTGTGTTTTGTACGAATATGCTTCAACAGATTGCAGCGTAATTTTGTTTTCTTCGAGCAAAATGGACACTGCTTTGAGGGTGCCTTTCCACATATGTGATGAACATGCCTGGACCAAGAGCTTTGACAAGTGTAAATCTTTCCACAATTCGTGCATGGGTACACAGTTTTTGGCGGAGCATAGACTGCAAAAAAAAACAGAAATAATGAAATTAGAAATAATTGATAAATGTTTAAACATTTTTTTATCAATATTTATTGTTGGCGTGTATTATGTTAATGTTTTAATAATAAAATATACAAATATTAATTGACATTTCAAAACAATCATTTATTTAAAAATGCAAAAATAAAAAAACGAAATTTATGTTGATTTTAGTATTTATTTTGTTCTTCTTTGAATTTTGTAAAAAACTCCAAAGAACCAGCCTTTGAGTAATTAAATATTGAATGCGAAAATTTACATTCTGTCAATTTTAGGTGCAACTGACATGAATGATAACCTGAAAATTCACAAATTAATTATTGGTCAAATGTGATTTTTGATCAAGTTCGTTTCAACAGCTTCTATTGTTTAAATTTCCACAAGTTGAAAAAAAAAATTAACAAAAATAAATTTAGATAAATGATACAAAAGATTTAAAGCTCTGACGATTAGTCTGATTTTCACTTTGCAGATTACAAATTACGCTTTTAATTAAAAAAATTCTTAATCAATCTTCTGCCATTTTTGAAGTCAGCAAGATATTGGATATCCCTATAAAAAAATTAATAATTTTTATAAAAGCGAAATTTGTAAATTATTAAATGAAACATATGTAATTTTTTTATTTGTTTGGTACATTAAAATAAAAATGAGATAACTGAAAACAAAACAATGAAGGTAACCACGTAGGTAACCACATTCTTAATAGTTTCATTAAAGCATTTCTGCAAACTTTATTGGCAGAGATACGAAAATACATAAGTACATAAATACTATCACTCAAAAACACATTATCATTCGCTATATTTTTCAAACACTCTAAAATCACTATTTAAGAACTGATAGTTCAATACATATCGCAAATTATTATACGAAAAAAATATCGATGGGTAAAACATGAAGCATCAAAGTATATTCAGTCAATATTATAATCACAAAAATAATAATAAGTAACTAAAAAAGGAACAACATTGAATATGTCAATGCTTTTAGTCTTCTTATCAAAGTTTACAGCTAAAAAAAAAAAAAATATAGTTAAGATTTCAATACTTTCTGTTGTCTCAATGCGTACTATCTTTGTTCTTATCTAAACTGTACTTTTTCTATAAATATTTTAGAAAAAGTAATAACTTGTTCGAATAACTTTAAAATTTTAGAATCAACATTTATAATAAAGCAGATAAATACAGGAAAAAATGAAAAATAGATACGCTTTGTTACACTTGTAAAGTAAGCAATCATTTTCAAAGCAAAAAATAAACATCACGATAGGACTAGGCAACGCAAACTCCTATCTACTGACTCCACAAACTGCTTAAATTATAATAGTAAATACGCTTCTCTTATAAACTAACGCCGAACATCATTCTTTATTCAATAAATTTTTTTACAGACTATGAATTTTTACAATTTTTTGAAATGAGAAAATATATGCACTTCAAACATTACTAGTTAATTTAAGTTTCTTATAATTTAAATTTTTTTTCACTTTCAGTGAATATTAAATGCTAATTTACAATTTGTTCATTTGGAGATCTAATTAGTAGTACACATTTTTTTATTATTTTTTTTTAATTTTTTCTTAAAAAACAATATAACCTATTTTTCGTACGAAAAAAAAATCATAGCCAACAAATGTATAAGATATCCGTACCTCTTTATAAATTTTATAAATAAGTTTTCATTTACAATTTTAAATATATCTAAAAGATTTAAATAATAATTTTTTAAATAAAACATTAATAAAACAAATTATAAAAATTATAAAATATTTGATAAAATAAATTAAATTTTATTTTATCCGAAAAATTTCTATTTTATAAAGAAAATTTTATTATACAAATCGTAAATTATTTAGCATTTTTTATAAATAAGAATATAAATGATGATAGATAAAGATTCTTACGATTAAGTAAACTAAATTGTGTCCAATTATGGAATATCAAAAAATCATTTTAGAACAATATAAAATGTAAATTAATTGTTTATACTACTTGGTACGTTTCTTCATATTTGGATTATGGTTCCATTCTTTTTGTTATTAACAAATGTATTAATAACCGGTTGTTTATCTAATACTACAAAAAAAAAAAACTAAAAAATTTGTTTTCTAAAAACTGTAATATATTGTATTACATTAATTTTCTTGGATTTGAATTTAATGCTTTTAAAATATTTTGTACCGATTAGTCTTATATGTGAAATAAAATTTTGATTTATCTACTCTTGTAGAGTATTTGGTTTCTTACTCATGTATGTGAAATTAAATTTCGGTTTCTCTATTCGGGTTTGAAAAAAAATATTTTACTATTAATATCATTTAGATATATCTACCTTCTTTACTAAACATAAAATTTGAAATCAACTAAATCACGAAACGATCCAATGTTCTTCCCATTAAAACAATAAACTGACAACCACACTTCGTATCAACCGAAAATTTCTAACAAAAATAAAAACGTTCACTAAAAGACGTTTTGTCGTGTAGAACTCGGGACGAGCTCTCAGGTATTGCCGCTACCAGGTGACGAGACCTTGAAGTGCTGCTCGGCTTGATGAGCATGAAGGATGAAGGCCTTGAAAGCTGCGAACGGGCAAAGCGAGCACTTGAACTGAGGTGGCTCGCATTTATGCTTGAGGTAGTTGCTCCACATCTTGTAGAATTTGCTGCACTTGGTGCATGTGTAGCCGAGCATGTGCTCGCCCACGTACGTCTTTCGATAAGCTGCAAGCACAAAAAACATACAGATCGAGCGATTAGTCATTGTTTGGTGATAAGCGTTTGGTCTTTCTTTTGGTTTTTATTTTTTTATTTATTTATTTATTTTTTTTTATTTTTAACATGAGGCGATAGAAAAAAAAACTGGAGGCAGACAAAGGTGCGGTAAGAGAGAGATTCAACAACTTCAAAACAATTGCATAAAAGTCCTGCAAAAAGAGGCACTCAGCGGATAATGGAAACTCAAGCATTGCGATCTACGGAGACTTTTTCACTACAATGGAAAACTTTTTAGGTCTGATTGCTAGACGAGGGTCTTCTTCGACCGCGTAAAAAGCTCTACTGCTCATGAACTTGTAGGTTGGAATAGAAATTTAAAGAAACTTTCAGAAATATTATATTTTTTCTTACGTTTGATATTTGACAAAAGTAACGAAGACTTTAACAGTTTTACAACAAAAATATTAATTTTTTGCATTAAGCCAAAAAATTATCCAAGACGTAACTGTTTCTATTTCAAAAGTGTTGTTATAAACAAGTTTCTTCAATTGTTGTTGATCTGAAAACAATCAAATACAATGTATTAGTAAATATATACTTAATTATAGCATAAATTTGTAGTTATTAATATATAACTTTACACGGTAAGTAAAAAATATAAATAATTATTAATATAAAAGATCCACAATTTTTTTATTATAAAAACAATTACAGTATTGAAATAGATCATTTTTGATATATTTAGGCTGAAATTTGTTTAAAAAATAATCGATTATTTTGCCACCTCAGAGCATCCTACATCATGTACACTTTTACAGCGCTGTCAGATGTTACTGCATTTACTAATATGCCATGGTTGATTCCAAAATGGAGCTGAAATGAGATAGAATGGTAAGTAAACAGCGAAAGTAAGCTGATAATGTAGACTTGATCTAATAACTTATAGAAAAAAATTAATAAATTTTAAATTAAAAAAAAGTTACTCCAAAATTTTCAACTCAGTCAAAACAAAATTGTTTTTAAAGGAAAATTAAAGGTAGTTCAAACATGATTATCATACTCACTTATATTCTCAGCAAAGTAATCTATTTAAAAATATTTCAAAAGAAAATGTAGTGCCATCTATTAGTTCTACAAATTCAATGAAGTGAGATTGCATATTTGTAAATAAGATTTTATTAAGAATAATCAAGATATGAAACGATTGAATCATACATTTATTACGATATTTACAAATTCTCAAAATATAAGTTAAATGAAAATTCGGTGTAACTATATTTTGTATAGGTCTTAATTAACTGTTATGTAAAAGTAAAAATTAATTAAAAAATTTTTAATTGACAAAATAGTCTTTGTAGAAAAATTACTACTTTCTGTCAATACGTTGTAAATGTGATGTTCTCTAATTCTCGATCAACAATAATTACAGCGATATTAAATAACAGTTTAATGAATTACAAGAGTAAAATGTTATATTTCACGATCTGCGAGTATAAAATGAACAATAGTGTTTTGAGAAAAATTATTAATTAAGGCTACTTTTTTCCTATCGAACTTACAGATTTAATAAATCAATTCACAACTACAAATACAAATTATTACTTATATGTGTAATATATAATCTAAGTACGCAAGTTTAAAAAATTTCAAAATGCTATACTAATTAGTACTCGTAACTTTACATTTATCGTTACTTCTTATAACTACTTTTTTAAAACAGTTTCCGATAGATGTTTTTTACTAAATCAACGGTTTACGAATCTTGAAAATTAATAAATTTAACACTCGTCAATCAAAACAATTGCTTCAGTCTGAAAAATTTCAGTTTAAAATCTCACTTAATATCATGCATTTTAATATATTTTTAAAAAATAAAATTTATTTAATTGGAAACAATTTAAAATAATGCAACCATTATAAATCATTAAAACTTTGTAATTCATCAAGGGTAAAACACCTAACCTATAAAATACAAGAATATAAAAGCTTTTCATTAATCGTATAATGAAATATTCAGGAACAAGTGATAAATAATACCTAGGTATTATATTAAGGAAATCGTAGCCAAAAGGGTACTTATGTTTTCCGAAGTCATAACGAAATTAACACGTTTTAAAGCTTGAAGACTATTTGATCGGTATTAAAAAGCAATATAACTATATCTAAAAAAAGAATTGTCAAATTTTAAATGCTAAGTAATAATTTGTTCGTAAATATTTGTTTCTCCTGACTTAACATTATCTGCAAACAGATGCAATAACATCAAATTATCAAAAAGAACAATGCATTTAGTCTCATGTAAAATTGTTCGACAAATCAATATTTTCAGTCACCTCAACACCGTAGGTAAGTTAACAATTTGATCATTCGCTGATTACGTTTCTCATTCGCCGTAAACAATATTGTGCTTGACTCCATCTCAAAAACTTCAAAACTCATTCTCCTCCCCAAAAAAATCAGCCTCTCGTTCGTTCATCTCGCGCCGACCAAACCCTCGCACAAACGACATTAAAAAAATAAAAATAAAAATCAACGCTTATTCGAGCGCCGCGTCGATCGAGGCCGTGCAGTTCTGCTCGTGGAAGGTCTTCATGTGCCTGCGCACGCAAGAAGTATACTTGCTGCGGAAGTTGCAGAGATGACATCGAAACTTGACGCTTCCCCGATCGTGAACATTCCGCACATGCCGCTCCACATTCGCCTTGTACATGCTCTTGTAGCTGCAGAGATTGCACTGGAAGACTGCCGCCCTTGGGTTCATCTTGCAGGTGAACTGGGTGTGGCGTTTCAGCAGCGCCTTGAACTGGAAGCTGGCCCGGCAGTGGGGGCAGACGTGCTGCTGCAGCTGCTGGCTGCGCGCCAGGGATGACCACTTTTTGGCCAGGAAGCTCGCCGGGTAGACTGAAACAGACAAGTGCGAGGCGGGTTAGAAAGAGCTGTGGGTTTCGGGCGGGTGGCTTGGCTGTTCTACTTCGGATTGTCTACGGAGCGCCGAGGGGGAGAGCCGCGCGAGCGCTCAGAGGTGTTAGTTTACGAGATAGAGAGCGGTTCGTTATTGTTCATCTTCGAGGGCGCGGGACTGTGTATTGCGAGGATCGACAGCGAGGAAGTTTATCTCTCCGTGTGATCTTCGATGGATCGTGCGAGGCTTGGAGGTTGGAGCTTTGACGCTGGATTTCGAGGGCCGAGATTAACGGGCTTGCTGGCTCCCGGCGAGTTTTCGTTATTGCGCTTTGTGATGTTGGAATCTTGAGGAAGTCGGTTGAAATAATGCGTTTTCTTTTTTTTTTTTGTTACCGGGAAAGAAGTTATTTAGTTTACAGCCTGTAAAGAGTCGTTGTCACTGGTTTATGTTTGGGTGAAGGAATTACTTGCGTTGTAATGTTAAATAGCAATCTTTATTTCGGCAAGCGTAGTTGGCTGTTTTCGTTGTACATTAATTCAATATTTTACAATGCAGTTATTATATTACATAGAAATAGAGATTTCTAAGATAGAAAAGCTAGGTTCAAAAGAATAATTCTTCCTTACGCAATAAATGACGAGAAATATCCTAATTAAAAAAAACTCATTTATATCATAGATCTTTCATGACGCGATTTACATCTTCAGTGCTGCTAAATTAAACGATTACTTAATAATAAATCCGCTGCGACTCATCAGCTTAGCCTATCCATTCCGTAAGCTAATGCAAAAACCACAAAAGATAAAAATCGCGCCTATGACATGAGCCTCTCAGAAGTGAAGCCTGTTCCTGTGCTCGCGCATAATGTGATACTTGAGGAGCGTGTTGATTCGCGCCCGGTGGCTGCAGAACGGGCACGGGTAGAGCGGCTCGATCTGGCAGAAGTAGTTCATGTGCTTCTTCAGGCTGCGCCAGTCACTGTAGTGCTTGCCGCACTTCAGGCAGCACAAATGCAGCTTGCACCTCTTCCAGACGTCGGCCGACAGGGTGCTACAGTACAGCCGCGCTGAAACAGAGCCAAGCGGAAGGATTTGAAGGTTAGTCGAGAGAGAACTGCAGGCTGAGATGGTACACACTGACGGATTTGTTGCTCTCTTACTCTGGCTTCGGCGTACGAGATACGAAATTTTTTACGAGCATGCGAGTCACTATTTGATTTTTGTACTGAGAAATGAGATAACTCATCTGGGCATGAGAGAACAAATTGTATGATAAAAGCAACATTGTGTTAAGACAATAGTCGTTATGGCTCATCTGAAGGCTTGGATTGACGCAATGACTTACGTTGGGTCTTCGAATGCTTTGTCAGTCTTCTTTGTGATGCGGATGATATATGTGATCTTGATGAAGTTGGGTCTTCAAAAATTCTTGAAGCTGTGATGAAACATGTATAAAAATAGAAATTTTCAAGACTTTCTAAACTGTTTATGTCAGGCAAAAAATGGATCGGTCAATTCTTGTAACAATTAAAGTCTTTAATATTTGTACTTGGATAAAAATACAGAATTATAATTGATCTATGCTAAAAAGAAAGTATTTTAACTCTACTACAATTAACTAGAGCCTTAATGTAATTAACATTGAATCGTTAATTTTCTGTATGTAGCAGAACTTCTATAGCAGTTAGTTAGCACATATACTTAAACAGTACATAAAGCTACTTATTATGTACGCATCTACAAGGCACATCAAACGTTTTAATAGCATTCACAATAATATGTGTACGTATAAAAATAATTACTTAATTTGATTATTAAATTAATGTTTGACGCTATAGACAATTAATAAGTACTACTTTTAAGGGGCACAATTGTACTGCTTCACATTACATTCGCAGTATGTGCGTAAGTTTTCCTTTACATTAATTATGATAAAACTACGAGCAAAGAACTTTTCGCAATGTTTTTTTTCTTTCAACGAAAATTTAAAAAAAAATATATAGATTACTTTTTTACAAAACAAAAAATTTAGAATCTATAAAAAAAAATTAAAACTAAAATCTTAATATTGATACTTTAAAAAAGTTTTACGTACAATAAACTTTACCTAAAAGAATTATTGATTTCATTTCGCTTTAAAATCATTTATTACTGTCCTATCGATTCAAGACAACTCGAACCATCGACAATAAGCCCATTTCACACGTATCAAAACAACCATTCACTATGTTAAAAATATACATAAAAAAAAATAGTATCTCTTTGCAACGAAAGTTCTAGTTTGCATCTCAAAGTTCATTGCCGCTCGGTTAAGCCTTGTATTTGTATCTCTTGCAAGTCTTGAGTGGAGGCCGATAGATGTTGTGATACTGAAGCAGATGCCGGCGAAGGCTGACGTTTTGAGTGAAGCTCTTCTCGCACATGTCGCAGGCAAAATTCTTCCGGCCGCCGCACTCGAACTTCAGGTGCTTCTTCAGGCTGTGCAAAGACTGGTAGGAGCGACCGCACTGGTTGCAAAGGTTCAGCACGAGATTTCCTGAAAAACAAAAAGACAAATGTCTTGTGAGCGGGTTTCGCTGATTAGGGGACTAGTCTCCGTGGGTTACCGACAATAGTGTCTCGATGCGTGCGGATAATGTGGTTATGTAGGTATAGGCAGTATTGAGGCCGTGAATTTTATTGCTATTTTTCTTAAATTTCTTTTGCGATGGAAATTGAGAAGGGGTAAATGACAGAAACTACATGCCACCATTTGCTTATCCGAGAGATCTTTTAATTATAATGCTTTGTACTTGATTATAAGGACGCAAGGTAAAAAATACAGAAGAGCATTAAGATGGATATTAAATTATAGGAAATGTATATTTTAAAGTTTGAAATGTGAAAAACTAAAAGAAATGGAAATAGAGGGAAAAAAAGAATAGCATCTAAATCTTGAAGTAAGGTCCTGTGAAAATTTGTATTTATAAGAATCTTTTCAACTAAAATTACCAAAATGAAAACACATTGTCTATGAGTATGAAAACATTATTTATAATTATTTTTATTTTTAATACAATAATAGATTAAGGCATTTTTAATACTATTTCAACAGAGACATAATCATACATAATATTAGAAACAAATAGTCTATCAAGAACATGTACAAATAGAATTCATATTATGTTTGATTTTTCTCGCTTATAATGTATGTAATGGCTAATTAACTAGTGTTTATACCTTATGGTTATGAGATCGAAAAAATACGAATTTCTATTTTCTTCTTGTATCATTGGTTCATAAAGATACAAGATTAATCATAAAAAACATTACATCAAAACTATATATTCTTACAAATAATTTCAGTTTCTTTACTATATATAGTAATTAAATTAAGTAGTCGAACTATCAATATAAGTACATAGTAATAGAATATATAAAATTAACTAATCTCAAATTAAAAACAATATATTTCAAAACTAGTATAAAATAAACGACTTTTCAATCGTTGTATGTAATTTGTACTTTATTACGCAACTCAAAAGGTGGCGTAATCGGAATTAAAAATTTAAGACAGTTATAAAACTCGAGATACTCTTTTTATTTCCTAAGTAAAAATTTAAGCTGCGTTTCATAAGGCGTTAAAATTTCGAAATTTTCTGAAGAGCAAAGATTCAGCAAAAAATACTCCTATGTAAATTTTCAAAAGAAATTTTTCATAAACAAAAAAGTACTGCTCATACACAAACTCCGTCTAACACCAAAAATCCACTAATTATAACCTGTCAAGGCGACTGCATCTAAAACCAACAGGACCTTCATTCACACCTTCATTCCTCATCAAACCTAAAATCTAAGCAACGAGAAACTTCAGCCATTCGCTATCACTGAGAAGTCGAGCCGAACTTCATCCTCTTCTTGACATCTCTGACGTCGACGTTGTGATGGTGAAGCAGATGCCTGTGCAAACTGGCGTTCTGTGTATATTTGTTTGGGCAAAGGTAGCACCAGAAGCGTCGCTGACCGCCGCATTCGAACTTCACGTGCCTCTGAAGGTTATGCTTCAGCGAGTAGGACTTGCCGCATTTCTGGCACAGCAACTTCTGAGTTCCCTCATAATTTATTGCCAGCTGCTGCTGATTTTGCTGGAGAGTTGGGTCGATGGAAGCCACTGGGATGTACTCGCCATAGTAATCTGAAAAAGAAAAATCATTATCGATTGATTAGTTAAAGGCTTTTTCGAGATACGATCGAAAGATACGTGAGCTTCGCTCACGAGTTGAGCGGGGTGTGGAGATTAACGTGTGCAGTGACGAATGAATATTTTTACCAGGTATTTAAAATGACAGTTATATTTTATTCTAACAATTGTTCGGTTAGAGCGATCGAATGAAGACAATTTTTGGTTATAAATATTTACAGGACTAACTTTTAGTTACTGGCTTACAGGTGCTCTTTAAGTAATACTATTGCAACATAAGGAATCATCGAAGGTTTTTTTTACGTTTGTGACAAAATAAAAAAATACGGTGACAAAATTTTTATAATCTCATCGACAGAGCTTATATTAAGATATTTTAAGCGTTTCTCAATTCGTAACTCGTCATTCTCAAACCTTCTTACACAACATTAAATATAAGTTATTATATATATATATACATATATAAATCATTAAATAATATAAATGGAACACGACCTTAAAGGCATAGAAAATCTCCCAAAAGCTGATTTATCGTCACAAAAAAAAATTATAAATAATTTCTCTCCCAACGAGCGACCGAAAATTCTATATCGAAACAAAAACAAAATAAATTTTCAAAAACCAATCCAACCATAAGGAAGTCACTCGTGCCAACATTCATTTCAAAAAGAATTTATTTCCGTCATCATAAATCGCCTCGTTGTTGGTTCCTCTTCTGAGGTGGTACGTAAACATTGTGGTTCTTCAGCATGTGCAGCCTTAAGGTGCCGTTCTGCGTGTACTTTTTTTTGCAGAAGTTGCAGGAAAAGTTGCGCCGACCACCGCACTCGTAGCGCAGGTGCCGCATCAGGCTGACCTTCTTCTTATAGCTGCGCCTGCAGGTCTGACACTGGAACCCAGCCGCTGTTGAGTCGTCTGAGACGCGCCGCTGTTGCTGACTCTTTGGTAGATCTAGAACCGAAAGCGTGAGGGTGTTAGTTTGGGTGTTCTTTTGCTGGCTGACCCTCGGTCGCTATTGACGATGGGAGTGGACGACGATTGAGATTTTTGCGTGGAGGTAAAGTTTTGTGTAATTAGAGGTTGGTTTGTGCTATCTGGTTGTTGTTGTTGTTGGTGGATTGTAGAGAATCATTGGCCAGTAAATAATGTTTGTGTTATTGGATTCTTATACATATGTATTTACAAAAATTCTGTAAAAGTTACGTTCATGTTAATGATTCGATGATAACATTATCTTGAAATTTTGAAAATATTTGTGTTTTTCCTTTATTAAGATGTATTAATATAATAGTTTACCAAATTTTCTTACGTAGCTGATGAGCAAAGGTATCGAGTCTTCAACAGATGGAATCTTAAAATATAATTTTGTATGCATATTTCGTCAAAGGATTCATGCTTTAAAAATATAACAAAATAAATATTGCTTGGAATGATTGACATTTATTAGTAAAAAAAATCTTAAAATTCTCTTAAATTAACAACGTAGAAAAATTATCAACTAACAAAATATATCAAAATTACAAATATCAATAAATGATTACTTCTTCTAAAGAAATAATTCTATAATAAATTAAATAAATCCTTATCACATAATAAGTTAATCCTATTACTGTCACAGTCTCAGAAGAAACCGCCGTCACGATATTTCTTACCCGCAGTAAATTCTTACAAGTTAATCCAAAAGTAATAATCTAAAAAGAAATTGGATCTTTATCCACCAATTTTCACGTTTATTATTAACCCAACCTTCCCTTAAACGATCAATCCCACCCGTTCGTCTCACTCGAAAATCCTCTTAGGCTGCATATATCTAGGTGGCACGTAGGTATCGTGTCTTAGCATCATGTGCCGCCTGAGCGCGATGTTCAGCGTGAACCTAGCCGAACACTGAGTACACTGAAACTTTCTAGGAGGACCGCACTCGAGCTTCAAATGACTAGTCAAATTGAGCTTGGACAAGAACGACTTGGTACAGTTAGGACACTTGAACTCTTTCTGGGTGTCGGCTACTTGCACGTCAATGCGCGAGCTTATTGACTGGTCTGTTCGTTTGGTTGCGAGGTTACTGAAGGTGGACCAGCGCTTGCTGATGCGGTAGTACTCGTGCAAAGAGCGGAGCTTGGATGGTAATGCTGTGAACAAAGCAATGTCTTAAAATTAGTTGTGTTAGTGCAGGGAGGTTGGGAGTGACAACTTCGGACAAGACACGAAGACTGAACGACTTTGGTTTTAATTGACGACACAGTAAGGACGATACAGACGAAACTTGAGGTGCTTTTGAGAAAAATGAATCTTGAGATGCTTCGAGGGTAAATAAATACTTTAATGTTTGCGTGGTTACACTGTGTGATTAATATTTTTTTTTTGTAAATTTGACATTAGTGTTAATTAGTTGTCTTGATTGAAGTCGTGGGTGATTGATTGCAGAATTGTTAGTAATCATCTTTCTATTTGTAAAGAACGAACCTGAAAACATATGATAAAATTATTATTCTTAATTTTAACTATATATCATTTAGAGATTATTGAACCACGAAGAAAATGTTTAGTTTATGTAATGTAAGCTAAAAGATGTGTCACTGCAATGATGTGGTAAGTACACATTTTTATTTTTTGGATTTTCAATTTTATTAATTACATAATTATAATTTTTTACAAAGATTATCATTCGTGATATCAAGTAAAACGCATGAAATAAAATTCATTAACGCAAAAATAAATCTCCTACAATTATATATAACTAGCACCGTAAAAATAAAGAAATAATGTGATCTACAAAAAGATTTTGGTATTTAATATGACAGAATGTGTATATGTATATAAGTGTATAAAACTTTAAAAATGCTGATCTAGCAATATATGAGTACTTTGGTAAAACCGTTTTGAAGCCATCATAATAAAGATCGAGATGAATAACATCATATAATAATTTTACATTTTATTTGATCATTTTAAATCCTGAAACGATCAAAAAGTAATTCAAAATAATTATAACATTTTATTGTTACCTATATGTTAAAATCATGCATTTCAAATATAATCTTTTAAATATATATTTTTACCACATGACTTTTACAAACATATAATATTTTGACTTATAAAATTCTGTTTATAAAAAAAAAAATAAAAAAAAAAATACTAACAAAATATTTTCTTAATGCGTTTATAGTTTCTTTTTTTCAATCAATCGAAACCGTTTCAAAAATAATTTCAAATTTTGCTGTTATTTTTACAACCTTGGTTAGTGTGACCTCATTAAATTTTTAGATGTAATTTTTATTCTAAAACAAAAGTTAAAAAAAAAACTTTAAATCTTTCTTTATTTGTAAAAAGATAAAACAATTTTTTTCAAATAATCATAAAAAAATAATCCCGTACAGAAAGAGTTGCTGTGTACGAGGATTTAAATACTATTTTCTTTTTTTATAAAAAGCATTTCAGTAAATAAGATGCTATAAAATTATATTTACTTAAAGTTACTAAATATCTAATACAATTACACAATTTTAGCAATCTTCCAAAACTTTCTTTGATTAGAATTCAAAATTCTTTGTATCTATATTCACATTTCATTATCCTCTCAAAAAAGTTCATTAATTAACCCTTTCATTCCTAGATTGTTTTATGTAAAAACGAAAATTTTCTAAATTTTTTTTATATTATAAAGGTATTTCTTTTAAAATCATCAAGAATGAGAGGGTTACCAGAAATAGTATACAATGATTTATCTTCAATTTGATTTCCACATCATGATTACGTTCCAAATTCTTTCAAAAACTTCCACCCATGCATGCACATAATCAAACAATTCTTGCTCGCGTAGAATTTTTAACAATCTAGTTGAATTCACCCTCCTCGCAAATTCAATCACACCCACGTCAACCATTTACTTAGTATGCCTTGCACGCACATGTCGGTCCAGATTGCTCTTCTGGGCGAACTTGGCACGACACACTGGGCAGCCGAACCTAGGCTCGACGCCGCACTCGTAGTGCTGGTGTCTCCAGAGCGAGGTGAAAAAAGCATAGCTCTTATGGCACTTGTTACAGACGTGCTTCCTCTTGCCACTCTTGGCGCTATGCCCTTGCAGTTGCTGCTCCCGTTTCGCCTGTTGCTGGTGCTGTTGCTGAGCCGAGGACCGAGGCGGTTCGTAGCCGTCGCACTCGTAGATGCGATGACGCACCAGGGAGGCTCGGTTGTTGAAGATCCGGCCACAGTCGGCACAGAGGTGCTTGCGCGGCAGATTACCAGTCGGAACTCGTTGCTGAGCCTCAGACGCGTGGGAGCGTAGGCGGCGCTGCTGGTACACCGGATGATGGAGGTAGCTGCTGGTTTGGTAGCGCGCTGAAACGAGAAAGCAAGACAAGATGGTGTTAGATTTGCCGACTGAGCCATCAGGACTCGGACTGGACGCTACGTGTGGCTTGGTTCGGTAGCGGAGAGAGTGGATGATGATAATGAGTTTCTGAGTGGGGGACGGATACTGAGCCAACGGAGATTGACGATTAGTGATTTTTGTGATGGAAGTTGTAAAACACTGATGTATCGTTGGTTCAAATAAAGAGTGCTTCGACAAAGATCGGTTTTGATTGGTTTTACGATTAGTATTTATGTTTGCTTGGGGTTCAATGATAAACACTGATCGTTAAACTGGTCTTGTAGAAGCTTTTTTGATGTGGAATGTTTTATTCCTATTCTTATAATTTGTTTTTCAAAATTTTAAGCAAAGTCAAAATAAAAAATGAATTTTTTTTGTTTTATTAGTTAGGAAAAAAGGAGATAAACATAGTTTTATATAGGAATTACGTAAAAATGTTGCTGGACAGAAAATAACATAACAAAAATAGAAATAAAAAAAGAAACAATTAAAAATAAATAGAATAAAATTTATTTTACAAAAATTGTTATAATGAACTAGCATTAAAAAATGGAAAAATTAAAATCATACGAAAATGACGATGAATTTTAAAGCTGGTTGAAGAATGTTAATTAAGACGTAATTTTTAGAAAACAATGTCTTTTAATTTGGTTCATTATATGTACATATATAAAAGTTGTTACATGCTACAGTTTTGCTTGTTAAAAATACTTTTATTTCCATTAGGAAAGTCCTTAAATAAATATATATTTAAACACACAATTTTTGGAATGCGTTTTTGATTGGATGTACAGGACTAATCGATTTGTAAAAATACAACCGCAACGCGTCCATTTAAAAAATGATAGCTAAAACTAATCGTTTAGTTAAACTGCGTTGGTATCTCTCAGTCTGTGACTTTATCTTCTCCTACGACTAGAAGTATACTATAAACGTTCAACACCAGTGACTTTTTGGCATCTCTGTTATCAAAATTTTTCTTCATCGGCCAATCAAAAACTCTCGCAGCCTCTTCGACTTTACTCCCTAGTTGCCGAAGGTACCGAATCCCGCCAGCTGGGCCGGATCCTGCTGCTGTTGCTGGTTCCAGGCGCGCTCGTGCCTGGCAAGTATGTGCTTCATCAGGCTGTCCTTGTACCTCGTCTTGTGCGGACAGTAGATGCAGCTGAATTTCGGTTCCACACCGCACTCGAAGTCGCGGTGACGCTTCAGGTGGTGCTTATGTTTGTACGACTTGCCGCAGTTGGAGCAGGTGTTGCTGCTGCTGCCGCCGAGGATCGAGCTTGGACTGAGGAAGTGGAAGAACTTGAGCTCTGTAACAAGAATTCGTAGGCTCGATTTATTGGCGTTTCGGTGGAGTCTGTTTGTTTGAACATGTGAATGTGTCTCTGAGAGTGTGTGTGGGTGTGTGTGTTTTTTATTGTACCGGCGGCTTTAAAGGGAGCGTTGACGCCTGGCTGCTCGTTTTTATTTTCGGGCGATGACGAATTGTAGAATGAGATAGTCAGAGGGTGATGACCTATTGAGCGAGGAAAGTTGATTCTGTTGGAGTACGAATTTGTAAATGTTCGCTAAGCCGTAGTGGGAAGTAGAATGAAAAAGTCGATAATAGAAGTACCGGATAATTCCTTTATTCGACGACTTTAGTCCAAGTCCACGTAAAATTAAGTATCGGCTAAAAGTATCTTAGGCATTGCTCGACTAGTCGTTCGATGTAGAATTAATAAATGTTTCGGCGATTACAAAAGATAACCAAACTTAAGTCACCAAATCTTTTATAAGATACATATATCCAAAATATCACATATAAAATTATCATCAGTCTGTCGACCATAAATCTTCCACCCTGCTTGAAAACCACATTTTCATCTTCTCCTCCTCCTTTCCAAATTTCACTCCTAAGCCTCTATCACAAACTAATAAGTGGTGACGAAGGATAGTCTCTGCCTCTGCCTTCTCGACGAGCTGGCCTCGTCTTCGTTGTCATCAGGTGCGTGCACAGCTCCGTGCAGCATAATATGCGTCTTGTAAGAAGAACGGAACGGACAGTGGACGCACTGGTAGGTCGGTTTGCGACCGCATTCCTGTTTAATGTGGCGCTTGAGGTTCTTCAGCTCGTAGTAGCGACGTCCGCAGTTCTCGCAGGCGTAGCGACCCAAGCCCCGAAGTCGACGTTGCTTGGGATGATGAGCCAGCTGGGACTGATGAGCCTCGTGACCTGGAAAGGAAAGACGATTGCGGATGTTAGTAAGGGACTGAGGAGTGAGTTAGGGGAGATGTGAGTGAATATTCGATGGTTCTGCGGTGTGACTGTGTGTGGCGTGATTTTGATGTTCTTTTTGTGGGATGGATGGTTTGTGACTTTTTGCGTGGTCGGGTTCAATGGTTTGGATTGATGACTCTGGAAGGTTGCGTCGAGATGGATTACTTGGATGGGGAATCTAGATGCAGTTGCAAAATGCAAAGAATACTTTTTGATAGTATCTGCAAAAAACTCATAAGTATAATTGACTGAAAGTAATAATGCATGTAAAAATGTTGATAAAATAAAGAGATAAAAATAAAATTTTTAAAAATAATTATATAATCGATGTAGTAAGAATTTGAATTAACAAAATCATGAAACTGTCAAATACTGTAAATTCCTTTTAAAAATAATATATTCATACCTTTCGTTTCAATTATTTATTTACACAGAAGATATCTGAAATAAATTATTTACAATATTTATTATATAACGAAAATATTTAATTTTTATAACAATAATTATTCTATAGTAATAATACTAGTTAATTTAAACTAGTACGACGATATATCGTCTGGACATTATAATATTTTTCTAAAATGTATCAATTATACAATTTTATAAATATAATTAAAAAATATAAAATCAGCACACTCAAAGTCCTTCAGTAAAAAATTGCCGTTGCAATCTTCACCATTTATTAAACAAATATAGAACTTCGACTTGAGATAATAAAAATACAATACAAATAACATAAACAATGCATCCAAAATATAATATTACGTCAAGTATCAACAACATTGTTCACAGATTTTTTAGTCTTTCAGCATTCAACCATTCAAAAAAACAAGTCTACATCGTGTGACAAAATTTTTGGTTCCTCCAGATAATTGCGAAATCACAGGATTCTCCCCATTAAAAAATTTTAAGCCACTGATCGAGGGATGTTATGCCTACTCGCGATCAGCAATTACGTGATAAGCGGCAGATTGGGATGTATGTGCATGATATGCTTGAGCACACTGGCCCTGTACTTGGTGCGGTGGTCGCAATACGGACACTTGTGCCTGGGTGCCTTTCCGCACTCGATCTGTATATGTCGTCGTAGCGAGCGCTGAACTTTGTAGCTTCGGCCGCAAATGGGGCAGCGAAATTTCTTGGCTGACGTGGACTGCTGGTATGGCCGGGTGTAAAGGTTGGGGTGGGCTGTAATAAGAAAGAGCGCAATAAGATGCAATTAGGTACTGGTTTGTCGGCCAGACGATAAAGCCGGCATTTTTCGTGATGCTTTTTTCCTGAAGTGAAATCCTCGACTTAATAAATGGGTAATGCGATAAGTAGGTTCGTTAGTCGTTTAAGACTAGTAATTTTGACTTAGTATCAATATTCTACAATCTAGTGTAGAAAGATAGATAGTATATGGAGCTTATGTTTGTCTCGAATTGTTACGATTCTTGGCACCGAGAAACAAAATAATAGAAGTTTGAACTCCTAGATGTGGATTTCACTACAAGGAAAATATTTGGGGTTACATTTTTTGTTTTTAATTAGAAAAATTAAAAAAAAAAAAAAATTGTATAAAACTTTTATTGAGATGAAATAAGTAAACATTTAATTTTGTAGAAATTTAGTTAATAAAATTATGCAAATTTTAAAACAGCAAAAAGTATAAGTATAGTTAATTTATAAAACGAAAATTAAATATAAGCAAGCTTTACAAGTATAATATTATAAAGCTCTACACGTATAATTTAAATCCGTTATTAAAAATGTTACACACTGAACTCAATATCAAGTATTTTAAGATCCAAAAAATGACTTAGTAATTTTCGCCAATTTATTTAATTAACGCTTATAGCTATGTTGATTTTGATTTAAATTTTTCTTAAATCAATATTTTTATAAAATTATGTATTTGTAATGTATTCAACAAGAATAAAAATTAAATACTTTAAAACAAAAAATTGTTTTATGTTAGAATATTCAAATACTTGAAAAGTAATTAAAAATGTTATAAATTAATATCATAAATTAATTTGTATTTATACATCACAATTTTCTTTTAGCGATATCAATAGACGTAAAAACTAGGTGCCTTAAGTAAAACGCAGATTTTATTTAATGAATGAATCAAGACAAAAATTCTTTACATGCGGGAATCCATCCTTATAAAGAAAATAATTTTAAATGCCATGAAAAATTCTTAAACAATATAAAATAAAAATTGAACATTTTTCAGAAATTTCTATGTCGTGTTGAATCAAATTTCTTGATTATAACGTAAATCACGTAAATCAATAGCCTATCGTGTTGATTCATTTTGTCGTTTTATGTAGTGAATCCCCTGCAAAAAATAAGTACTATTTAAACTAATATTCAAATACTATAATTTCAAGGTAATTATTCAAATTTGGACTTACGATGCGAAATCAATTCGGGATTTTGCTCCTCCATAAATTTAATCCTGCGTAGCCTCAGCTCAGGGATACCATAGGCCTTTGAGACAGCATCAAAACTTGCGCCCTTATCCAGCGCCATCAGTGCCATTCGAAGATTCGCTGTCATTCGATATGGAACGCTGTAAGGGACCATAGTAGGATTTTTTCTCGGGTTATGGACAAAAGAATACGGGGGTTCTCTGTCCTGTCTGGCTACGTTACGCGTACACCAACCCTCGAATGTATCGAGGCTCTTTCGCTCTTGAGGTATAATCACTTTATACTTTATCTTTTCGGGTGCTGCAAAAAAGGAACTTTCCGTTATTGGATATCGATAATACTAACATGTAATGCATTATTAAAACTTACTTCCTAAAGCTACCTTTATCTCCTCTTTTGCATCTTTTAGATTTTTATTATTAATTTTAATACTTGACTTTTTTCCTTGTTTTGTACTTTGATTTACAAAAAGTTCTTCATCTTTATCGTCATCTTTTTGGTATTCTTCTTCAACGTTATCTTTATTTTCCTCTTGTTCTAATATATATTCTAGATCACTAAAACCTTCTTCTTCGAAATCTTCATCATCGTCTTCGTCGTCTTCATCTTCATCTTCAACAGCATCCTTCTGCTTACTCGTAGAAGCTTTTTCACACTTATTCAGATCTGTTTCAAGTTCCTCTTTAACAATTACGTCCATTTCGATTTCATCTTTGATATTCTCACTTTTTATCATGACTTCTTCAATTTCAAATTTATCTTCAGTGATCTCCTGCTTAATTATAACTTCTTCGATTCCACTTGTTTTAGTATGCTCAATAGGTTCTTTTTTTATAATGACACACGGCTCGCTTCGCTTATTTTCAGAAATACTTTTTCTGATTACATCTTCTTCATCTGATTCAATAAAAATGACATCTGAAACAAAGAGTATTTATATAGTATTAGTTTGATATATTTTTAAAGAGTATTAGATATTAATATTATTATACAATATATTATATAATATATATTATTGATGCTCATTTTTAATTGGCTTTAGAAAATTCATTTTTTATGAGTACAAGTTAATGCTCACAATAATTGCAGATAATTTAAAAATATTTTTTTTATTTAATATACCAAATGAAAATAAATGATATATTATAATAAAAAATAGTTATAATTTTATTAGTTCAGGTGTCAACTTATTTTATTTTTTTTTAATAAGTTTCAAAATCTGACTTATTTACGCTAAACGCAAAAGCAACCTTTCCCAAAGAGAGTCTTTATATGTCAACTCGATTAATTTAAAACATTCAAATATTACAGGTAAAATCACTTTATCACTTCGTCATCAATTCACCTGAAATCATTAATTTTAATCTGAAAATATGAGCACAATATTGAATACTTATTCGACAAAAAATCTTTTTTGTTTCTAAACCTCTTCTATGCGTTCTTTGTCTCGTACTTAATATTGTACTATTATTTCGTATTTTAAGATACATTTTTAATAATTTTAGTTTTAATTCAAATTAAATTGTCGCATTTGAATATGAGGGAATAAATAATAATTTTTTTTATACAACAAATATATTTATCAATACATACATTTATTTATTTATATTTATAAATATATGAGAACAATGTCCTTTTAGAAAATAAATTTCAATAAAGGCGAGGTAAAGAAATCGCACTGAGCGAAAATTAGTAAAAATAATTTAGAAGTTTTTAAATTTTCCTACGTATAATGCGTGTAATAATTACAATCAAATCGTAAGTATCATTGAGCAAATCCAAAAAGTTCTACGATCTATTAAAATATCAGAGAATAGACACACTCATATCAAGGTCTGAAACTACAGAGATTACAAATAACACGTATATTTTAATAAAGACTTATAATATTAGAACATCAGCTATTCTAAATCCTTCGCGTTTTTATGCATATATATTATTTTTGCAAAAAAAGAAAAAAAAAATTCCTTTTTATAAAAACATAAATTGATGTTTTCGAAATTAATATTGGCTCTTCCCTATATGCTAAATATCACAACTAAAATAAAATACATAACCGCACATTATTTTCCAAAACAAAAATTAACATTTTAACATAATATTTTCATATAAGGTATTATAATCAATTATAATTTATAATCAATTTGTAGTCGCATATACTTCACACATACACATTAGAAAATTAGAAAAATTGATAATAATTTTGAAGTTTGGGGACTCCGGTGTAAGTAAGTCATTTGGTACAATTCTGACTTTTACTATTGCAGCTGCTTTGTTAAAAGTAATGTTTATTCATTTCTCAATATGTCCTTCATCTATCTTCAGTGGTCGGTTTCCATCTTCTTATTATGAACCATTTTAAATCTGTCTGAGCGCCTACGTCAAAAATGAACATAATTTAATTTTTTACTAATAAATGTAAAAAAGTGTAGTATTTTAGAATTAGTATTATACCTTGATCCAGAGGAAGCATTGCTAATTGACCTCGAAATTCCAGTATACATCTCTGGGTTTGGTAATTTAAGATATTGAGCTATTTCTTTGGGCATCGTCCCAAAACTATTTTTTCCAAGAGGTTGATTATGGCATTTATTCTTTCTAAATGTCAAAAAGAAGCGGTCTATAGTCGCATTTTCTGGACGAAGTGATCGATAAGTTTTAACAAATTGAAGTGGTTCACCCTCAACATAAAATTCTCTTGAATTCTTATGTTCGGGATCGTTTATTATAATTTTCATAATTTCACCATAATCTATAACTTCATTAACTGTGAGTTTAACTAGTTCCCCACGTCGACACCCTCCGTATATACCAAAAATCAAAGCAACCTACAAATATCACAATAATACACGATTTATTAAAATAAATAATAAATATTATAGTACATTACGTAACTAGTGCGGGAAGTAGGTGATTCCCGCACGGGTGTAGTTTATCGCCCGAGCGAAGTGTGGGTGATAAAAACACCTGTGCGAGATCATCTACTTCCTGCACGTGTTATGTATATTATTTTTCGACACGGCGTGCGGGAAGTTCGTTTTCCCGCACGCTTTGCCGTGAGGGACGTGTCCCATTCCCGCACTGCCGTTCAACGTGCGGGAATGGGTCACAAACTTCCCGCACGCCGTATGGAAAAATATATTTACATATTTTCAAGATTTATTTACCTTTGTAGCTAAGTAAACACAATCTGGAGCTTCATATAAAAACTTCTGTATTTCATCTGATGTCAATACTTTGGACTTTTTAGCCTCATAACCAGCAGAATTTTGTTTTAAAAAATTCAACAATCCTTCACTATCATCAATTTTAATTCTGTGTTTAATTTGTATTGTAGATCTCAACATTGAATATTTATTGTATAACGTTGTAGGTTTATATTTAGTGGCTAATTCAGTGAAATAA